>CM019148.1:143687969-143733006 GCA_009733165.1 Naja naja
TCTTCATAATGATTTTATTTCTCTAATTCCTATTTAGAGACATGAGGCTGAAGCAGGTGTTCAGCCCCCAGTATGGCTGTGTCAATCCACCAAAGAGAGAACTTCTGCAAAAGATGATGCTATAAACCAGAGGAGTATTTTCTCAGTAGGATACTAGACCAGAGATAACAATCCTTGTCCTATAAACCATGGAAATTGTGATTTAATAATGCTAATTTTATAAATCTTGCAATTTAAAATGCAAATTACAAAGCAGGACTGAAATCCACATCCCTCTCTCTATAAATTTGGAGTGCTGGCCACATGTAGTTGAACCATCAAGATCTACATAAAAGAACATCAGCAGGCTCAAATAATCACCAGAGTTTGTAGAAACACAAAACCAAAAGCACATTCTTCTTCATTTTGAGGTTTGCTCATTGGGGAGGTCCATAGAATCCATGAATTTACAATTGATTCCTAGCTGCATATTGCTTTTTCTTAGAATAAGTCCTTTGAATGATAAATGAATTGTATTCTCAGAATGTGATGAGCATAATGGCTTGCTAATTTAGTCTACTGTGAACCTCATCTATTTGATATACGTTCAGACTGGAGTAGCATAGAAATCCCTGTAGACAAAACAAGTGATATGCTTGAAAAGCCTTTAAGCTTCATCATAGCTCATGGCTATCTTTCCTTCTTAGATTCCATTCACTATTCCAATTCTGTGTATACAGTACTGCCTCCTTTTGTATTACTGACACTATGGTTCTGTTCAGAATATAGAATATGCACTTAACAGAGTTGGAAGGGAGATTGGAAGTCTTCTAGTCCAACCCCCTGCTAAAAGCAGGAGACCTATACTTCTTCTTCCTAGCATATTCCTGTAGATGCAGGGTCCACTTTTGAGATCATTGAACACTACTTTGCATGGTTAGCTGTGTCTCTAGAGTGCAGGCCTGCGGCTTGCATATTTTTGTTGATGGTGTCTTGCCACATCTGTTTTGGGTACCCGTGAGGTTGCAGGCCAGACTTCTAGTTGGTAGGCAGTCTTGGCCACGGTGGAAGGTGCTGCTTTCTGGACATGTCTATACCAGTGGACCCGGCCTTCTCTCATCTTCTCTATAATTGGCGCCACACCAAAATGCTGTCAAATGGTGTCATTTGTGATGTGGTCAAGAAGGAAGATGCCCGATATCCGACGGAGCATTCGCATTTCCATGGCATGGAGATAGCTTTCGGTCCCTGTTGTTGCTGCCTAGCATTCAGTGCCATAAAGTGCAACAGGGTGGATGATTGTCTTGTAAATCTTGAATATAAGATGGGTTGGCATTCATCTGTCACATAGCACACCAGTGAATTCCCACCAATGCATCGAGGCTGCATTCATGCACCTTGTCATTGATGTCGCCAAACCTGTGCGGCGTCACATTGCTGTCACATGACATTTCATGACATTTTTCCCAGTCGCAGACTTGTGGTGGGTGTGGCCTGCATGTGACACATCCAGCCTAAGGGCTGCCAGTATGACACCCTGCACTATACTATACATTGCTCTTAAGAAGACACTCTTCTTAAAACTTCTTAAAACCTCCAGTGGGAAAATGGCTTTATTGGCTGGGTTCAGAGGTGGGATTCTACTGGTTTGGCTCAGTTCCAAAGATCAGCTGAGAGAGAACCTATTGGCCCAACGATCTTCTGTTCTTCTGTTTGGCCCAGCCTGCCCCGGGCTCTAGGCTGTCCTTTATTTCCTGCTTTTCAACCACAGCTGCTTTGTGTGGCAGGAGAAGATGGTTTTAGTGGCAGAAGATGAGAGGCTTGCAGGAGAAGATGATTTTCAAATGCTGCAGCACGCTCACTGAACGGTTATTACACTGGTTGAATCTTGGCTAGCTTCATACATTGCCTTAAAGCCATGAAGTTTTGAGTAAAGCTTTGCAATATATGAACTCAGCATCCAAAATGATTTAGAAGTTTGTGATTCAGCATGCACTCTGAGAACAATAGCTTATTCAGCAATCTAAGATTCAACAGTGCGATGTGTGAACCGGTCAGAATGTTGATCTATCAACTGCAACATGGTTTGCTCCCCGCCCCAAACTGAGACCCGTCAGACATACTGAAAACTGACTTCTATAATTTTCAGTAGCTTTTCAAGATGATGATGATTCTTCTGCCCCTCCCAGAGACTTAAATGGGATAGGTTACATAAATTAGGTTTTTTTCCAGCTTAAAAACACTTTGGATCACAAAGTATTTGTTGTATCATAGAGATATTATGCATCTCCTCCAGGGATGGGATATGACAGGTTTAACTACCGGTTCAGTGATTTACAATGTGCTTCCCTGCACACTGCACATGCATGTAAATCTTCGTCAGCTTGCTGCTTGGACAGCTGAGCAGCGCTGCGTGCAGGGAAGCAGCATTTGAAAAAGCACTTTTTTCCTGCTTTTTCAACTGCAGCTGTGCCTCGAACGGCAGCTGAGGTTGAAAAAGCAGGAAATAAAGGTCAGGTAAGAGCCCGGGCAGGTGGGTGGGCCAAAACAGCAGCAGACATAGAACCGGTTCTGTTAAGTTTGCATGAAGAGTCAGACGCAAAGAGTTTCAGTGAAGAGTTTATTAGTGACTACAGTTCGAATGGACCCGTCTTGGCTGGGCTACGGCTGCTACTTATAGCCAGCAGCCGCAGTTGCCAGCCAATCAGAGTGCAGGGTTTTCCCGCACTTTTCAAACCAATCATATTTGACATTTTACAAGAACAATTCAAACTAAACCAATTACATTCAAACTTACATACATAACACCCCTCCCCACTAGGTTCACTCCATACCAAACCCCAACCTATCTAATGTATTCTTTTAAATAGGCGGGCTCTTACGTATCGTTGAAACCTTGGTTCAGAAGTTTTAATATTCTCACCCAGTGAGAGAGAAAATGTGTCTGGTGACATTTCCCTACTGGGACTTCCTGTGAAAAAAGACCCTGTTTGATTGTTAGAATCTGGTCTCTCCTCCCAACCCATCTCCATTCCAATGTCAGCACCCAAGTCAGGTAGTGATGTATAATCTTCCACTTCTAAGGATGGATTTTGGCATTGTGACAGGTTTTGGGATGGTTCCTGTTGTAATAGCTCGTTACACATGGGATGGATTCTTGCTTGCTGATTTTCCTTCTGCTCCTCCCCTTCCCCCCTAGAATTGACATCAGGTGAGGGAACTAGAGAGGAACAAGTGCGATGTTCCTGAGAAACCTGGATCTAAGTTGATCAATGTGCCTGCTCCAGAGGACTCCATCTCTGTTTGCACCCTGTAAGAAAGAGGGCCTGTGATTTGAGTTATGTCAGCAGGAATCCACAAAGGTTCACCCATAAGGTTCTTAGCATAAACAGAATCAACCACACTGAATGTGCGAACTTTGGAAGTGGAATCTAGTGGTGTGTTGGGTGCGTAAGTGGGATGAAGGCGGTCAAGGGAAGACCTAAGTTTCCTACCCATCAACAACTCTGCTGGGGATAAGTTATTAGATGGGTTAGGAGTGATGTGTTGAACACTAAGAAGTTTTTCAACTTTCTCAGTGATGTCCCCAGGACCCAGTTGCTGAAGTTTCTCCTTGGTAAAATGTACCATGCGTTCAGCCCGGCCGTTAGCGAAGGGTGCCCAGGGGCAGTGAGGGCATGTCTGATACCCTGTTGTGCTAGATAGGATTCAAAAGGTTGGATGTAAATTGAGGGCAATTGTCAGAGACAAGAACATCAGGTAACCCGTGGGTTACAAAAGTTTTTGAGCTGCTTGATGACAGCATCAGTTGTGGTGGATGCCATAGGGATTACCTCTAGCCATTTGGAATATGCATCTACTATAATAAGAAAGGTGTGCCCTCTGGTAGGGCCTGCGAAATCAATGTGAATCCTAGACCATGGGCCCCTAGGACATTCCCATTCTGCAATGGTTGCCTTCTGAGGTAGGAACATGTGATAAAAGTTAATGAGTCCAAGGAAGGCTTGCAAATCTGTTTTGCATTTAGGTCTAGGGGCTTCTTTGATTGCTTGAACCTTGGCATCGGTAGGGTGGATGCCCTGCTTGTCAATCATATAGCCCAGGAACTCAACCTTGTCAGTTTTAAGAGTGCATTTTTCTTCCTTGACTTTTAACCCCGCTTTCCTGAATCTGGTAAGGACTTCTCTGAGTCTTTCTTGTAACTGAGTGTCATTTTCAGCAGAGATTAACACATCATCAAAGTAAGGCAGTAATAGGTGTGAACTGGTAGAATCCCACCCCTGGCTGACTCTGAAAACCACTTAGAGAGGGCTGTAAAGCACTATGTGTTGTAGCCTGTCAGCCACTGGCCCTTCCAGCAACTGAATCAGAGGACAAGGAGGAGGCATGGGAGTCAAAGTCAGCATCAGGGCAAACTGAGAGCTCCGAGGAGAAAGAGGGAATGGACCTGGCAGAGCGAGAAACACAGGTAGAGCCTAGGCCATCCATCAGCCCTCAGATGGAGAGTCAACAGTCTGGAGGTGGTTGATGAAGAAGAGGAGGAACAGCTGGGTCCAGTGCCTGACACGCGGCTGCACAGAAGGTAAAGAAGAGGAGAGCAGTGGAAAGCTGTGGGCTGATCCTGGGAAAGGAAGACCCACTGCTGCTAACAAGGCCCTAGCCTAGCTCTGGGGATAAAAGGCAGGACAGACTTGTTAGCCTGCTTGATAAACTTTTTGCCAGGGCTGCCAACATTCCTAATAAAGGAATCTTTTGAGTTCACATCAGAGGGTTTGTCGTGTTTAGGGAGCTGGGTCAGAACAAGCAGTTTATAAGTCTAAGTGCAACTGCTATGTATAAAAGGCCTATTGAATCCTAAATCATCTGTAATCTGCTATCAGGAGAAAGACAGAGGCAGAAATGCAACAACTGTCCATTAAGGTCCAGGGTTCAAGTGCCAGAGCTTTTCACAAGATGGTCTAATTGTAAAGTTCAGGATTTGAAGGCAGGTTCAGAGTCAGAGACCCGCTTCCAGCAGAGTAAGCAAGGATCTGAAGCAACTATGGCCCTTTATGACCTATGGACTTCAATTCCCAGAATTCCTGAGCTAGCTCTGGAGGCTGCTGTGATGATATAACCCAAGCTGCTGGTGCAGTTTGTTTAGAGGCCTTGTTGCCCTCTCTTGTCAAGGATATACACCAATGGCCTCTGCTCTGCTTTCACAGCTGCTTGCATATTCTCGCCTACGCACCTGCCACAATCCGGTATCTCAGTATTTGAATTAGTATCCCCCTGCTAAGGTCATTGTCTCCCTCAGGGTTAGTTATCTGTTAGCTCCTCTGCCTGACAGTCCATCTGGACTGCCTCTTCAACATCTGAGAAAATTCAGAGACCACAAGTGCCTTCTGTAGCCTGTGCTACAGAAGACCCTTTCCTCACATACTCTCGATTTAAAGCCAGAAAAAACAGTTGCACAGTAGAGGAACAATGATCTAATCTCTGTCCAATTCACTGGCTACCAATAGGTTTCCGAGTCTAATTCAAAGTGTTGCTTTGATCTAATAAAATCTTATTGGGCTCCAAGATATCTCAGGACTATTTTCTCCAAGGGAAATCTGTTTCACCTTTGCATGCCTGTCCAGGAAGACAACTTAGGATCCCATCCCTGTGTTAGGTAGGGGAGCATGGATCTGAAGATACTCCTTCCAACCCCCATGCATGGGAACATCTTGCTTTGACTGGGTGACAACTTGCATATTCCCTGGTGATATTCTGTAAGACATATGATCGGGTCCCTTATATTTCTGATTTATAACTGTTGGTAGCTTTTGGTTTCTATATGATTGATTCCCCTGTTCTAATTTTGTTTGTTAATATCTACAAATCTAGTAGGTATTATATACTATATATTTTACAGAGGCTTCCCCACCCCAAGTGATTCTGGGGGCTTACATTTGAAAAACAAGGAACGAGAAAAATTAAGAGATCATTGTTGTTCCTAACAACAACAAAAAACAACCTACAAAGACTCAGCAGCCCATGCTATCCTAGGGCCAGGGAGATCAGCTGGATTTTCACAGACTTTCTAAAAACCACTAAGCGTGAGAGTCACATTTATTTGTAATCATAGGTTTTAGCAGAATTGATATATAAAACTATAACAAACTCTGTGAGAGATCCCATGCAGAGCGGTTGTGGCAGTGGTGGGATTGCTGCTCTTTCTTTCCAAATATTGCAAAGGAAGGAAGGAAAATGATAATATGATCCAAAGAATAAAGTAGTGCATTTAGCTTGTTCATTTGCAGGCCAATGAACATGCAGCCATTCACACGAAGGCTTTTCTCCTATGAATATAGGCTCATCTGTGCTAAATGTTGAAATGTTTTCAGGAAGCTGGTTTCCTATGAAAGGTGCCAGTGTGGGGGTGTGGGCCTTATTAGGCCTCTAGAGTTTTCAAAAGCCTGAATAGGATTTCTGAGGGACTAAAAGTAGCAACACTTTTACTATCTCAATACCACATGACATACTGTTAGGCACAATGCTGACGTCCTCTCCCGGCTCTTCGTTTCTGGCTCTGCCTGACAGCAACCTCTGACCAACATCAGTCTGGCTCTGTTTGGCAAAGCAGATTTAATCATATCAATTCCCTGGAACATTTTCCAGGATTATGATGATTACTCATGGGGAGGAATCACAAGGTCTGAAGAGGTTTTTTTTGGGGGAGGGGGAGGAGGGATTGCTGCAGAGGCATCTCAGTGTTTATCCTGTCAAGAAGTGAGTCAGCTGATGATGCCAGCTTGTCACAACACCGGCAGGATCTCAGGAGGCCTGGAATATGGAATAATAATAACCCTTTGTAACTCCTGCTGCTGTATCGATGACAGAATGTGCATTGTGTTATTTCTTTGTAATAGGAGAAACTCCTGAGTATCCTTTTGTACTCTTCTGCTGAGAAATGCATTTCAGAGAGGAAATATTTCACCGGCATTACAGATATCTCAAAACCAAGCCTCTACTCTATGTCCCGGAGTAGATTGCTAAAAAGGAGGTAATCATTGTTGACAAGCTAATTATTTGGGGGTGTTTTGTTTGTTGGCTTTGGTGCCTTCAAGTCAGTCTTAATGCCCAGTGATGGCCTCAGTAAACAAATGCGGGGGTTTTGGCAATTTTTTTTCAGAAGAGGTTTTCCACAGTCTTGCTGGGATTGACAGAGTGACTGGTCCAAGATTACCTAGCTGGCTGTCAGCCTAAGACAGTACTAGAACTCACAGTCTCCTGGTTTCTAGCCAGTACCTTTAACCACTACATTGAACTGGGTCGCAGCTTATAGTTTTATGAGCCACGGTAGCACAGTGGTTAGAGTGCAGTACTACAAGCTACTTCTGCTGCCTGCTGGCTGCCTGCAATTTGGCAATCTTACCAGGCTGAAGATTGATTCAGCCTTCCATCCTTCCGAGGTGGATAAAATAAGGACCCAGATTGTTGGGGCAATATGCTGACTCTGTAAACCACTTAGAGAGGGCTCGAAAACACTGGAAAGCGGTATAGAAGTCTAAGTGCTATTGCTGTTGCTATTTGTAGTTCAACTCTTTTTGGTTTATGTCATCTTACTCACTTTTGTTGTTTCACCTACAAGAGAAATTTGATCATTTGGATTTCTGCAGTTACTTAACTGTAGTCCCCAAATGCTACAGGAACTCCACCAGGAAGTTGATCCTAAAATGCCTGACATTTCTTTGGATTTCAGAACCAAATATAGCTCTAGGATAAGCATGGCAGCAACACTTCACTAACTTGACTCCACATTATATGGAAAAAGCTTATGTAATCCTTCATTCTATTCTCTCTTGGCATGTTCAAACCACATTCCTTTACGTAAACTGTATGCACAAAGTTGAAAAATTGGATCAGCTTTGGCACTTAATTGCTCTCTTTATGGAACCAGAAGCAAAATGACAAAACTGAGCATATGAAATTTGGTAATTAATCAGTGACCTGATTTAAGGCAAGAGAAGAGTGGTGAGAGACGATGGCCAGAGATGACCAAAGAGCTACTTAAAGTAGAAAGTGTGTGTTCTCCTATCAAATCCTCACTTGTCATTCTACTTGGAAGTCTTAGAAGCAAGATTAAGAGGAGAAACCCAATGGAAAAGTAGGAATCAATCAGTGGTGGGATTCAAATTTTTTTTACTACCGGTTATGTGGGCATGGCTTGGTGGGCGTGGCTTGGTGGGCAAGGCAGGGAAAGGATACTGCAAAATCCCCATTCTCCCCACCCCACTAACCTGCTTTCCAGCTCCGTTCTCCTGTGCAGGGCAACAAAAGAAGACTCAGCCGATCAGCTGGGACTTGGGAGGCAGAGGATAGATAGGGGCAGGGCCAGTCAGAGGTGGTATTTGTCGGTTCTCCAAACTGCTCAAAATTTTCACTACCGGTTTTCCAGAACTGGTCAGAACCTGCTGAATCCATTCTTCTTCCACTACCATTTTTAGGGCATCTTTCCTGTTAAATTTTGATTTTGGGATAAAATGCCCTGATTCCACATTGTTTTGTCATCACAGTCATCCACATATAGGATGTCCTTTGTCCCCTTTATCACCTCTTCCAACTGTCCCATTGTGCAACCACTTCTTGCATGCATCTGTTTGGGGCTGTTTCTGGCAAGACATCAATTTCCTGTTTCTTGCTTCTTTTGACAACTCAGCATTCAGTATCAACTTTTCCTATAAAATCTAAGAAAGGTATGAAAAGCAGGGAAGGCATGTTAATAGATAAGGGGCCCTATTCTCTTTTGCAAAATTAAGTCAAACCCAAGCCAGTATCAAAGCTTCTGATACGGCTTATTTCATTTTACATTACTTCATATTACTTGGAAAATTTAAATTGCAACCCAA
Organism: Naja naja; assembly: GCA_009733165.1. Classification (NCBI taxonomy): domain Eukaryota; kingdom Metazoa; phylum Chordata; class Lepidosauria; order Squamata; family Elapidae; genus Naja; species Naja naja. Next base: position 143,696,822 of record CM019148.1, read on the forward strand.
CTTATATATATAACTCTGGGTAGCAAACAATCCACACAAAGGAATTTAAAAAAAATCCATGAACAATTCAAAATATACAAGACAAAAAGAAAAGAAATTCCACCCTCTCCAAGACAGTTCGTAGCAACTTTACAAACACAAATATACAATTACAAATATAGGGCTCCCCTAGCCCTTCATAATGCCCAGGGGGAAAGCCAGGTTTTAACAATCTTTGTGAAGGCATGGAGCCATCCAACTCTCAGGGAGAAGGCTGTTTTCAACAGGCAGTGCAGGAGCGAAAACACACACCTCTCTCTCTCCTGCAAAATGACACTGTTTTAATAGAGAGATCTTGGCGCACTCCATCCTGTCAGCTCTGGTGGAAATCTCAGAGATAAGACAGTCCCCAAAATAAACTAGTTCTGTGCCATAATGGTGTTTAAAGGTAATGCTACACTTTGAATTGTACCCAGAAGCACATTGCAAGCCAATCTAGCTCAAGCAGCGGTGCAAACTTTGGATCATCCCCCAAACGGTGTTCACCAGTTCAATGTTTTAATTATTCTCCAAAGGCAGCCTCACATAGAACATGTTGCTGTAATTTAACTGGAAAGTGACTAGGATTTGACAGACAGCACAGCCTCCTGTCCCAGGAATGAGTGCAATCGGTGCATAACAGGAATCCATGCAAAGGGACCCTGGCTAATAGCTGCCACTTCCCCTTTGAGTGGAGCCAGGAGTCCACAATATGGAGACACGAGGATCTCTGCATTGCACATTGACTCTGTTGGGGATCTGCTACCCATCAAGAGATAATATGAGAAACCACCAGATCTAGGAGCTCTGAAGACCTGGAATCAATTTTGCCATCACTGAGCTTATCCTTTTCTCCATGTAGACTGTAATTGCTTCCAGATACTGGATGACAACTTCAACAATGTCATTTGTGTAGTCTGGGATGGATATCTAAAGCTAAGTATCATTAGCATACTTGTGGAATTTCATCCCATGCTGATGACAGGTGACCTAACTTAGCAGTTTCATGTAGATATTAAATAGGAGTAAGGATAGAATTAAGCTATGAGATACCCTACATATGAGAGCCCCATGGCTAGATCCACATTGTCTAGAAATGACCTTGGAGGAAGGAAGAGAACAGCACCTCCCACTGTTATTTCCTGGAGGCAGTCCAGAAGGATACCATGATCAATGGTATCAAAAACTGCTGAGAAGCCTAGGAGAGCAAGTTGTGCAGTTGATGCTGTACTCATACAGTTCTCTGAGAATTTACCTGTTGTACTGACTTGTGATGCATCCCCCTTTGGAGTGGGGAGGGGGTTGAGCCACAGGCTTCCCAGCGGGAGGGAAGCCCCTATTGCATTTTACTCTCGCACCTTGACCAAAGCAGAGAGGAATTACAGCCAATTGGACAAGGAAGCATTGGCAATTGTTGCAGCTATCAAGAAATTTCATGAGTATTTATATGGGAGAACATTTACCATTGACACAGATCACAAACCTTTGTTAGGCATTGTGGCAGGAGACAAACCTACACCCACTATCCTGTCACCAAGAATGCTGAGATGGACTGAATTTCTTGCTGCTTATTCATACAAACTTATCCACAAGCCTGGCAAGGACATTGGACATGCTGATGCCTTGAGTCGTTGCCCACTTCTTTGTCACAAAGAGGACTTTGAACCTGAGGCACACACCTTTTTCCTAGAAACTGTTGCCAAGCTTCCAGTACACGCTGCTGAAATTGCCAGAGAGACTGCCAAAGACACTTTATTGGCTCCTATTATAGGCTGGATTAAGAAAGGTTCGCCTCTTCAAGATCTACCTCACCTTGCCCAGCTTTTTAAGTCCAGGCAAACTGAATTATCTGTATTAAGAGGATGTATTTTGTGGGGTAACAGGGTGGTTATTCCTGCAAAACTGCAAAGAGAGGTTTGGAAATGTTACATGAGGGTCATCCTGGTATTGTAAGGATGAAGGGATTGGCCAGGAGTTATGTATGGTGGCCAGGTATTGACAAAATGGTTGAAAACTGGGTTGCATCTTGTCCCAACTGTCAGGTAGTCAGGCCTGCCCACCTTTGCCCCCAAACAGGAATGGGAATGTCCTAGGGGCCCATGGTCTAGGATTCACATTGATTTCGCAGGCCCTACCAGAGGGCACACCTTCCTTATTATAGTAGATGCATATTCCAAATGGCTAGAGGTAATCCCTATGGCATCCACCACAACTGATGCTGTCATCAAGCAGCTCAAAAGCTTTTGTAACCCACAGGTTACCTGATGTTCTTGTCTCTGACAATGGCCCTCAATTTACATCTAACCTTTTTGAATCCTATTTAACACAACAGGGTATCAGACTTGCCCTGACTGCCCCTGGGCACCCTTCGCTAACGGCGGGCTGAACCATGGTACGTTTTACCAAGGAAAAGCTTCAGCAATTGGGTCCTGTGGACATCACTGAGAATGTTGAAAAACTTCTTAGTGTTCAGCACATCACTCCTAACCCATCAACTAACTTATCCCCAGCAGAGTTGTTGATGGGTAGGAAACTTAGGTCTCCCCTTGATCCCCTTCATCCCTCTTACGCACCCAACACACCACTTGATTCCACTAGCAAAGTTCGCACGTTCAGTGTGGGTGATTCTGTTTATGCTAAGAACCTTATGGGTGAACCTTCATGGATTCCTGCTGACATAACTCAAATAACTGGCCCTCGTTCTTACAGGGTACAACAGAGGATGGTGTCCTGTGGAGCAAGCACATTGATCAGTTAAGATCCAGATTACCTCAGGAACATCGCAATTGTTCCTCTCTAGTTCCCATACCTAATGCCTTTTTTAGGGGTGAAGTGGAGGAGCATGAGGATAATCAGCAAGCAAGAATCAACCCCATGTGTAACGAGCCATTACAACAGGAACCATCCCAAAACCTGTCACAATGCCAAAATCCATCCTTACAAGTGGAAGATTGCACATCACTACCTGTCTTGGGTGCTAACATTGGGCTGGAGATGGGTTCGGAGGAGAGACCAGATTCTAACAATCAAACAGGGTCTTCTTTCACAGGAAATCCAACTAGGGAAATGTCAACAGACACATTTCCTCTCTCACTGGGTGAGAACATTAAAACTTCTGAACCACAAAGGTCTCAACGTATACGTAAGAGCCCCTCCTATTTAAAAGAATACATTAGATAGGTTGGGGTTTGAGTATGGAGTGAACCTAGTGGGGAGGGGTGTTATGTATGCAGGTTTGAATGTCATTGGTTTAGTTTGAACTGTTCTTATAAAATGTCAAACATGATTGATTTAAAAAGTGCGGGAAAAACTCTGCACTCTGATTGGCTGGCAGCTGCGGCTGCTGGCTATAAGTAGCAGGCGCAGCCCAGCCAAATCAGGTCTGTTATGAGCTGTAGTCACTAATAAACTCTTCACTGAAGCACTCCGCATCTGACTCTTCATGCAAATTTAACATTTCCTATTTCAGTTTCTATTTTTGAATTTGGTAGTTCTTGCTTGATCATAAAGGCAAGGAATGAATGAGAACGACATAATCTAATTTTCCTCTTCCTTCATTTGACTAAACATCAGTCTCAAATCACAACTCATCTTGGATGATACATTTTATTATCTCATGTTCAGTATGCAAGAAATAGTGTTTCACATTATAGCAATAATTTCCACAGGAACTTAGTATAAGAATTACAAATAGAATTCTTTATTGCCCAAGTGTGATTGGACGCACAAGGAATTTGTCTTGGTGCAATTGCTCTCAATGTACATAAAAGAAAAGATACATTCATCAAGAGTCAAAAATCATAAGGTACAACACTTAATGATAGTCATAGGGTACCATAAGCAATCAAATCATACTAGAAAACAGTCAATATAAATTGTAAGGATACAAGTGACAAAGTTACAGTCATATAGTCACAAGTGGGAAGGGATGGTGATAAGGAGTGATTCATAGTAATAGTAATGAAGACTTTGTAAATAGTTTGACAGTATTGAGGCATTATTTGTTTACCAAAGTGATGGCTTTTGGGAAAAAACTGTTCTTGTGTCTCTTTCTTCTGGTGTGCAGTGCTTTATAGCGTTGTTTTGAGGGAAGGAGTTAAAATGGGTTTATGTCCAGGATGTGAGGGGTCTGTAAATATTTTCACAGCCCTCTTTTTGACTCGTGCAGTATTCAGGTCCTCGACTGAAGGCAGGTTGGTAGTAACTGTTTTTCCTGCAGTCCTAATTATCCTCTGACATCTGTGTCTGTCCTGTTGGGTTGCAAAACCAAACTAGATATATATAGTTGAGCATGTCTTTGTGTACACTATATATTCTTTCTCATAAATACAGGTGAAACTCAAAAAATTAGAATATCATGCAAAAGTTCATTTATTTCAGTAATGCAACTTAAAAGGTGAAACTAATATATGAGATAGACTCATAACATGCAAAGCAAGATAGTTCAAGCTGTGATTTGTCATAATTGTGATGATTATGGCTTACAGCTCATGAAAACCCCAAATCCACAATCTCAGAAAATTAGAATATTACATGCAATCAATAAAACAAGGATTGTACATAGAACAATATCGGACCTCTGAAAAGTATAAGCATGCATATGTACTCAGTACTTGGTTTGGGCCCCTTTTGCAGCAATTACTGCCTGATAGTAGCATGGAAGCTATCAGCTTGTGGCACTGCTGAGGTGTTATAGAAGACCAGAATGCTTCAATAGCGGCCTTCAGCTCTTCTGCATTGTTGGTCTCATGTCTCTCATCTTTCTCTTGGCAATGCCCCATAGATTCTCTATGGGGTTCAGGTCAGGCGAGTTTGCTGGCCAATCAAGCACAGTAATCCCACGGTCATTGAACCAGGTTTTGGTGCTTTTGGTAGTGTGGGCAGGTGCCAAGTCCTGCTGGAAAATGAAGTCAGCATCCCCATAAAGCTCATCTGTGGAAGGAAGCATGAGTGCTCCAAAATCTCCTAGTAGATGGCTGCATTGACCCTGGACTTAATGAAGCACAGTGGACCAACACCAGCAGATGACATGGCTCCCCAAATCAACACAGACTGTGGAAAATTCACACTGGACTTCAAGCATCTTGCAGTGTGTGCCTCTCCATTCTTCCTCCAGACTCTGGGTCCTTGGTTTCCAAATGAGATGCAAACGTTGCTCTCATCAGAAAAGAGGACTTTGGACCACTGAGCAACAGACCAGGTCTGTTTTCTTAGCCCAGGTGAGATGCTTCTGACGTTGTTTGTTGTTCAGGAGCGGCTTGACAAGAGGAATTCGACATTTGAAGCCCATGTCCAGGATCCGACTGTATGTGGTGGCTCTTGATGCACTGACTCCAGCCTCAGTCCACTCCTTGTGAAAGTCCCCAACACTTTTGAATGGCCTTTTCCTGACAATCCTCTCCAGGCTGCGGTCATCCCTGCTGCTTGTGCACCTTTTTCTTCCACTTTTCCCTTCCACATACCTTTCTATTAATGTGCTTCGATACAGCACTTTGGGAACATTCAACTTCTTTTGCAATTACCTTTTGAGTCTTTCCCTCCTTATGGAGCGTGTCAATGATGGTTTTCTGCCCAACTGTCAGGTCAGCAGTCTTTCCCATGATTGTGATTCCTACTGAACCAGACTGAAAGATCATTTAAAGGCTCAGGAACCCTTTGCAGGTGTTATGGCTTAATTAGCTGATTAGAGTGGGACACTTTGAGCCTAGAATATTGCACCTTTTCACAATATTCTAATTTTCTGAGATTGTGGATTTGGGCTTTTCATGAGCTGCAAGCCATAATCATCACAATTATGACAAATCACGGCTTGAACTATCTTGCTTTGCATGTAATGAGTCTATCTCATATATTAGTTTCACCTTTTAAGTTGCATTACTGAAATAAATGAAGTTTTGCATGAAATTCTAATTTTTTGAGTTTCACCTGTAGTAATGAAAGCAGTGGTGGGCTGCTGCCTGGTCACACAGGTTCGGGCGAACCTGCAGTTCTGATCACTGGTTGCCCCCACACCCCTGCTCTATCCTTCCCGTATATAACTTTCTGGCTCGTTCCGCTCACCCACACACTCACCAGAGCTTCCTGAGTCAATTAGTTGCATGTTTGAAGTTCTGTTTCACTCCCAAAGGGGCGCATGTGAGCGAAGCATGTGCTTACAACCAGCGAACTGGTTGGTAATGTAAATGCAGCCCACCTCTGAATGAAAGTAATATTCTTCTATTTCTCTCAATGCCCCGAAGACTGAAATAGTCATTTGAAGGCAATTACATTTGGATGATCCAAAGACAATTGCACAGCATTTAGACTGAATGATTCTTGTTTCATTTCCTGCACTTTTATCTTTAAGTCTACATGGATATATTTTACAATATATAATAAGTTGTAAGGGTACTTTGGGGGAAACAAACAGCAAATCTTTGTCATCAAACACTCATCTCACTTAGATTCCATTTAGCAACCTTGGATTTATTTATTATTCAGTTCTTACCTCCTGCACACAATGAGAAGGAAAAATGTGAAAAACCAAAGGATCCCATTTGGAACCCACAGAAACTGTAGTCTGAAGCCCATCACATTAAACATTCAGTGGAAACTTTAAAAAATGTTTTACAACAAGCAGTTATGGCAGAGATGCACAATTTCCCCCCAAACCAAACATGATACTCCCTCAAAATAGGAAGGGCATAGATATGGAACAATAGAATCATTAAAAAAATTAAAAATGAATTAAATGCTCTAAAGTTAATATGTAGAATGTGATTAATCTCTATGTGCATTACATTAAAATTAAATTACAATTACAATTGGGTAGCATTTGGACAATCTCTGCAGAAGCCCGTTCAAGAAAAAGAGGGGACCATGTAACTCTGAAGACTTTGATTGTACAGTCCTAATTTGAAGTATTGTTTCATGTAACAATATTCTTTAACTTAAAAAAAAGTTTAAAGAGCAGTAATAGTCCCCAAGCTAGTGAAGTGGAAAATAACTCATTTCAGCATCTTTACCACCATCTATCTAATTATAGTCTTGAACTGAATCCTGTAAGTGCTACAATATTGTTTCTGAATTGTCATCAAGGGACTATAAGATGATACAGACATATACCTATATTGGTGAATTACAAGGGAAGGGGGAAAAGGTTGTGACAAGGACCTAGTCTTGGGCCCACCTTCTTATGATTTTTATCTCGGTTTTCTCGGATTTGAGAATGCCTCAAAGACTGTCTGTCTCCCAGGCAGTAGGTATGTAAAATAACCCTGCCCTTTCCCCTGTTTGTAGAATTAAGTAAGGTTCACCTTGTCTCAAGAAGCAAGATGGGAGTACATGTTAGACTTGCTGCACAGCACTGGCAATATAGTATATTGCTATCATCCATTCATTTGCCTCACCAAAGCAATTGTCAGCATTCCAATGAAACTTGCCATTTCATTCAGCACTCAAAGTTCATCCAAGTAAGAATTTGTTAGAGAAGTCATACTGGTACATCTGGGAGAACCTGAATCTAAGATTCTAAGATTCAGGTTTTCCTTGCATAATTAAAAATAAAAACCCATCCCCTGCACCCACCATTCCATCACATGGTCCAATCACCCATCGTCCCAACTGGAGACATTCCTCCAACTACTCCTTTCCAGGTGCAGGGAAACCTGTCCTTGACTTTATGAGAAGAATGTTGTTATGTCTGAACTTCCACCTCTCTACGAAATCCCCCCTTCCAAATTCCCAGGCACTAAGATGTGGCAGCGGGGAAGCTTCTAAGTAAAATATGGCTTCCAACTGTCAGCAATCTTAACAGAGAATATTATGAACTGTAATTAACCAGCCTAGTGTCTTTGGAGATAAGACTCTCTACCAGTGGTGGCTAACCTTTTTGGGCTCCTGTGCCAAAAATTGTGCACGTGCTTGAACGCTCGTGCTCACGTGCCAGCACCCAGAAGGCAATGCGTGCCCCTCCCATGCCCCCTACACATGCGCGCGCAATCCCCACCCACCCCCGCCATCCCCTTACCTGCACTGCACCTCACAGCTGATTTTTGGTGGGTTTGAGGCCTTTTTCGGTCTCCCAAAGGCTTGAGGAAGGCTTCTGCAAGCTTTGCAGGCTGAAAACTAGCTCCATTTTGTCACTTCCAGTATTTTCGGATAAACAGGAAGTGATGAAAAGAGGCTAGTTGCCAAAGGGATGAGGAACTAACTGGGATTCAGAGTGAGGGAAGAACTTCTGTAGTTGGTGGATTCCAGTTTCACTTCTATCTTTTTTTTAACTTGGGGACATTATGAGGGGGCTGCTGCTTGCAACATCTTGCCCTCTGAAAGCTGGTGAAATGGAGCCTTTCATTGCAAAACTGATGAAGAAAGAACCAACTTTTTCAGGAGATGGTGACCCTCCCAAATGGCCATTCCCTGATTCATCCCAGCATTAGTGATCAGTTTTCTGCTAGATAGGATGGTATAAGAAGTTCACAAGGTCTGTGTGTATCCATGCTTGTGCGTGTAAGGTTGTAAATTTGACATTAACAAGATTAGCAGAACACTAAAAAAAACACTACACTGTTCAGTAAATATGCAAATGAAATTTATCAAGATAGTCTCTTCTTGTGCCCAGAGGTCATGTGTGGGTTAATTTAATTTTCACAGTTCTATTTTAAATAGGGCATCACATTTGGTAAAAAAAATGTTCCTGTGTTGTCATCTTATTCTTTTTGGCAACAAAACTGTTTGGCTACACAATAAAGTTGTCTCATTATATAGATTCCAGCTGTGTTTTACACTTTCAGTGTGATGTTTGCCAAATGTAAACCCTAAGATGCTTTCCCTCTAATAACAGCAATGTTAGTAAAAGGTTTCATCTGGGGGAAAAAGCTAGATAGAGGAAAGCATGAAGAAAAACTTAAAGTGAGAGAAAAAGAAGAAACATAAATGCAATTCAATGCTTATCAACTTTGGATGATGCAATTATACCAGAGTGATAATACAGATATATGGGAATGTTCTGGAGGTGCTCCGAACAGTTTAAATATAACTGCTTTCATTAAAAATTGCATCAACTTGATTGTACCTAGTTGATTACAGTTTCAGCCCAGCATCAGCCTCAATCAAAGATGTAAACAAATGTACTATCATTCTTCAAGCAACTGTTGACTTACTAATATAGTGACGGTACAGAAGTTGGCATCAGAGGAAGAGGTGCCATCTTGCTTATCTGACAACGGAGCAATAAGATTCCACCCACCATCCTTTCTAGTTGTGATGCTAAATGGGTCATTATATGAATGACACAGAGTACCCCTGAAAGCTGACAAAGGAAATCTATTTGATCCATTGTTTCTCACTCAGCGTCTTCAAACAGGAGGAAGTATCAGTCATAGCAGTCTCCTCTTCTGCTAATAGCCTGCGATGATAGCAGAAGCTTTTCTGCTGAGTTGTTTTTAACTACAGAATAACAAATTGGAAGGGACTTTGGAAGTGTTCTAGTTCAACACCCTGCTCAAGCAGGAAACCCTATACCATTTCAGACAAATGGTTGTCCATTCTCTTCTTAAGAACCTCCAGTGATGGAGCATCCATGACTGAAGGCAAACCAATGATCAATTGTTCTGTCAGAAAATTTCTTATTTCTAGATTGGTTCTCTCCTTGATTTCCATCCATTGCTTCTTGTTCTGCCTTCAGGTGCTTGTCTTTGTGGCAGCCTACTAACTGCCAGAACAAAATTTAAATATGCATTTTAAATTTTAAACTACCAAACTGAATATGCTGAAATATGTATGGAATGGAATGATGTCTTTCATATAATGCCAAATAGATAGCGATACGATTTAAACATTTCTATTAAAAGTATGGACATCTGCTACACCTCCATAATGCTATTGGTACATAGAGTTGCTTTTGCCCCTTCTGGTATCCTTTCTGGGTTGCCTCTCCTAACCTGATATCCTCCAGAAAGCTGGATGTAAGCACCTGCCTGATGAGGGCTACAGATTAAACCATCTGGAGAGGAACAGATTGGGAAAGTCTGTTTTACAATCTGGGATATCTTTGGTGAGTTGGGATGTAAAACTAGGATTGTAGGAGAACATGCAGTCACTGAAGCTTTGAATACTGGCGAAGTTGTAATTAACGGTAGGACATAAGAGGAAATTTATGAAACAATTGTCATATTAAGAAAGTAAAATGTAGTGTGCAAATTAATTATATTTCATGAATTGAATGAAATTTAAATGCAAATTTAATTTTTGTTCTGGTCCCATTAATTTCTTGGTCTTGGCATGGATTTCTTGTTGATGATTCTGATGAACTTGGTCCAAAATAAGCTGCTTACCAATGTACTCTCTTGGAAAAAGATATTTGACATGTGGCCAAAAACAGAAAGTCTTTGAATATGTGGAACATTTGAATTGCGGTGAATGAGATTTTTACGATAACGCAGAAATCATTATTATCATCATCATCATTCTAGTCACTTGAAGGATAAAGGCCTGTTCCATATGTTTCCAACTAATATGGTCTTGAGCTTTCTTTTGCCACTTGGACCTGCAATACTTGCTGATGTCTGGAATAGTTTTCACAATCAGCCACACAAATTTTACCACTATGAAAATACAGTTCAAAAAGATTTTAATATTGTATGTTCATTATGTGGAAATTAGGGGTGATCCAGAAAAAAGCATGCAGTTCAAGCAATAATTTGCTGTGTGATTTAGATAATGTCAAAAGCTATAACTTTTTTGGTTCTGATCATCCGATGCCCTTCACATCACTCAAAATTTCAATTGTATCATGCCACAGTTATATAATATTTTATTATAGTTAATCATTTGGCATTCAGCATGCAAGTTAATCCCAATACGTTTCTGTCATGATGCCCCCAGTGGTGGGCTGCTGTCAGTTCAGGCTGGTTCTAGCGAATCAGCTGGCTAAATCAGCTGGCCCTGCCCACCCTCCCCCACCATATCCTGTCCTATATTTCTGTCTCTCTCAGCTCAGCTGATTCACGCAGTACAGTGGATTTCCACGCCTCAGCTGTTCTACTTACCGGGGCTGCCCTAGAAAGTAAGCTGTTGAGATTCAAATTGATGTTTTTTTTTAATGCTGCGCATGCGCAATCACAGAACCAGTTGTTAAACCAGTTGCAGCCCACCACTGGATCCCCCCTTTTAGAAAGTGCAATATTTTCATTCCATGTTGTTTATAGTTTTATAACTTCTGTCAAGTTATAGACATATGAAGGGGAAAAAACATTAATTTTTCCTCAGATTGAAGATACAACTCTGAAGAACTCTGTTGCCGTTTTTGGTACTGTCTTTTAGTCTGAAATGTCTCCCTCCCTTTTTTTTAAGTTCAGGCACAATAACCATTGTACTGGGTGAGTTTCTTTTAATACATACTGAAAGAGGTTTTAAATACAAGTTTAAGTCAACTTATTTTTTTTAATAAACGGCAAAAAGGTGATTACAGTATTGATTACATAAAGTTAAAAACAATCTATGGATCTAGATGGAGATGAAATAAAATTTTGGATTTATTCATAAGAATCCTTTCCATGTAAAAATGCTGTTGTTTTGAATTCTTTAAAAAATGATAATATGGGACTTTGAAGATTAGACACTAGTGAGAACCAGAAGGAATTAAAAAATACAATTAAGGGAGGAAGAACATTTAACTTATTAATACAGAATGAAGCAAAATACTTATAATATTGGACATACTGAATTATTTATTTATTTATTTATTTATTTATTTATTTATTTATTTATTTATTCGACTTGTATGCTGCCCCCTCTCCAAAAGGACTTGGGGCGGCTCACAACTAAAAACACAACAATAAATAAATTACCTAAAAAGCATATTAAACAAGATACAAGCCAAACTGAATTTAAAACCCCAAAGTTAAAACAATCAAACCCCCCAGGGGGTCAGCACAGCCTGGACTGTGCAAACAACCAGGTCTTTAAATTGTGGCAGAAGGTGCAGAGATTGGGGGCCAGCCAGAGCTCCGCCGGAAGATGATTCCATAGAGTGGGAGCCGCCACAGAATAGGCCATCCCCCGGGTTGCCGCCAAGCGACATTGAGTCACAGACGGCACCCCGAGGAGGCCCCATCTGTGTGCTCGTACAGGGCGGTTGGTATTCGATGCTGGGAGGAGTCGTTCTTGTAAATACCCCAGACCCATGCCATGTAGGACTTTGAATGTTAACACCAGAACCTTGAATCTCACCCGGAGGACAACCGGTAGCCAATGCAGGCCGTGCAGGAGGGGTGTAATATGGGAGTACGGGGGGCTCCCATCACTACCCGCGCAGCTGCATTCTGCACCAGTTGAAGCCTCCGAGTGGTATGCAAGGGCAGTCCTAGGTAGAGAGCGTTACAGTAGTCGAGTCAGGAAATGACGAGCGCCTGAGTGATCGTGCGCAGGGCATCGATCCAGGTATGGGCGCAACTGGCAAACCAGCCGGATCTGGGCAAAGGCCATTTGTGGGCAAAGGATATTTGTGACAATGGACCCAGAAGTTAATTTTAAGAGTGTCTCCACTATAGACAGTATATTTAAAAGATTCTATAAAAGATGAATAAGTTTTACTGGGCAAGACTGAATCTGAAAGTGGATTTTAAAAAGCAGGCTACAAAAATGACATGGAAAAAGATGCTACACTGGACATACAAATGAAACTGGCAGATGTATTGACAATGAAAAGGATATAGAAATAACAAACCAAATGTGTGATCTGAACAACTTTCCAATATTGTATTTGCAAAAGAGATTTGTTAAAGTTTTGCAAAAAAAATTGTGAGATGGAAAAAGAAAAAAGAAAAGATTAAGTTCTAGGACATTATTTGGAGGGATTAAAGATCAAGACTGTTAAAAGAATATAAAGTTGGTGTATTTGACCAAGATTAAAATAGGGATGTTGTTATTTCTGGTAACTCTTAATGGACTTTTGTTGACCAGAATTGAATGACAAGGCTTTTATTATTTTTTTTAATAGATAAGAGATGAGATATGGGCAGATGGGATCATTGGTTGTATTTTAAGAGGAGATAAGTTACTTAAATTCTTTAGATTTGTTGTGATGAAGGGGGAAATAATTTATTTTTATATTTCTTTTTGTTTCCTATATTTTATTTTTCTTTCTTTTCTAGTTTTTTTCTTTTCTGCACTTTCTATATTTTTTAGTTTGTATCAATTTTTATCTTTTTAATTGCAATATAGAGAAAATCAATATGTTATTATTCTTGCCATTTCTTTTTCACTTCCTTTCTAATAACTAGCACAACAACTGTTTTCCTTTTTCCTGCTCCTTGTTTTCAATAGATGTGTGACTCACTGTCAGCAAGTTTCAATGAACTTTTTATTTGACTGTTTTCTGAGGGTTGACGTAAACATTCATAGAAGTGGCATGAGGATGTTTGTATCCTAGTTTATCATTTTCATTTCCTATTTCCTCAGCATGATCTCTTTTACGGCCAATGGAAAAACTTTTTACTGAGATGTTCTGGTGGTTCTTTCTGCTCTTTAGACTTTTTGTTTTCCTCTTAGATTTCTTGCATTTCTTCAGATTTTGAGATTTCCCCAAGCCTGACAGAGGGAAGGAGGTAAGCATTGTACTAATGAAAATTTGTTTGGTCATTCTGAGGAAAGCACAAGTTCTGAGGGACATCACTGCACATGACCCATGACTGCCTGATTAAATTTCTCAGAGAGGAGCTAACAGAGTCAACATCCTTAATGCAATTCAGTTAGCTCAGCTCATTTCCTATTTAAGAAACCAGATTAACCATGTATTGTGGAAATTGTAGACTTTATTTAGATGTTGGGCTGTAAAATATGGAGTTTCAGCCAATATAAGCAGTCAAGGTGGCTTCCATCAGTAAAACACATGCGAAATATAAAACACAGCAATAACATCAGTACAATTAAAATCAAATAAAAATTAAAATAAAGAGAATTAAAATCAGTTCAATTGTTAAGTTTGGCAAATGAAAGAGGCGAGAGAGGTTTTTCTATTTATGAAATACCATGAGGTGAGGGACCATCAAGTTAGAGAGTTATAAGGGACAAAGCCTTCCCCATCAGGAAGGCCAAGTTTCTAACCACAGGGGCATTTTCCAACGGCCTCTTCTGCTTCTCTGAATAACCAGGTGGCTTTGTATCAGAAAAGGTAAGTCGGGACCAAAGTCACATGGCAGTTTACTTGACCGTTGCAGTGTCCCTGTGGTCATGTGACCAAAATCCAGACACTTGGCAACTGATTCATATTTATGACAGCTGCAGTGTCTTAGGGTCATGTGATCCCTTTTTGTAACCTTCTGACAAACAAAATCAACAGGGAATCCAGATTCACTTAACCTGATTACTAACTTAACAACTGCAGTGATTCACGTAACAACTGTGGCAAGAAAGGTCGTAAAATGGGGCAAAACTCACTTAACAAAAGTCTCATTTAGCAACAGAAATTTTGGGCTAAATTGCGGTGGTAAGTCGAGGACTATCTGTATTTGATTTTCACTGGAATAAGAGGGAAGCGTTTCCTTCTTGCTTCCAGCCCCACAAGACCCAAGCTCACCAATCATCATTTTCAACCTCTTTTATGAAAAATAATAATTTTAGGCTATAACTGCATCTGCCAGAGGGATTTTTGTGCATTAATCTAGTTGATTTCTAATTTCAGTTTAGAAATTATGAACAGCTCTTAATTTTTCTTCAATTTCAATCATGGGTGGGGTTTTTTTGGGGAGGTTCCTTTTAATTGGCATTTGTTATGTATTGGTCTTTTACTCCTGTTTTCCTTTCTTCCTCTGCCAGGCCTAATTTGGTTGTAAGCCAGAAAATGACCATTTAAAATGTTTTTAATGTAGCACCCATACAATCATCTCAATGAATGAATGAATATAAGGACAATAATAATGAATGGAGTTAACATTTGCAAATAACATTGCAAAGAATATTGGTATTGGTTACCATTCTTCATAAACACACACACACTTACAAAAACAAGTTTTTTTTTAACTTGCATATTTTTGAAGCGGCTATTCAACTAATCAATCCCAGTTGCAAAATAAATATCAAATGTTTTTCACAGGCTTTATTAGAAATGTTTCCTGTTGAAGTATAGGAACACTGTTGGTTGGGGGATGAGGCAACAGATAATTGGTGAACATAGGGTATAAATTAGTGGTGGGATTCAAAAAAAATTACTACCAGTTCTGTGGGAGTGGCTTGGTGGGCATGGCAGGGGAAGGATACTGTAAAATCTCCAATCAGAAGTGGTTCTCCAGACTACTCAAAATTTCCACTACCAGTTCTCCAGAACTGGTCAGCACCTGCTGAATACCCACCTCTGGTATAAATAATGAACATTTGCACTCTATTTACACTGGAAAATAAACCTATCTATCAATGAGTAATAGTAGTAAAGATGAAGGTTTCCCTTGTCCAGTCATATCTGGCTCTAGGAAGTGGTGCTCATCTGCGTTTCTTAACTGAGGTAGCCAATGTTGTCCAAAGACACTTCTGTGGTCACGTGGCCAGCATGGCTATACACTGAAACCCTGTTACCTTCCCACTGAAGCGGTACCTCTTTATCTACTCACATTTGCATGCTTTAGAATTGCTAGGTAGACAGGAGCTGCAGCAAGTAATGGGAGCTCACCCCATTGCATGGGACTCAGATCTTGAGCCTTGGCTGTCTGTTTTCCAGCTGACAAGCTCAACGTCTTTAATCACTGAGCATTGTGCTCCCGCATGAGTAGTAAAGCATGAATTATGATTAACAGAACTATTAACAGTTCTATTTGAACCTACTTAGGCTTTTAAAATGAGTGGTATTCTATAGATGTGGGTTCTCCTTTTTCAAAACGGGTATGCAGTTAAACTTAAGCATGGTGCTTTTGGAAGAAAACTCTTTTGGAAGAGGATTGGCTTTGATGCCAATGGTTTTGTAGTTTGGATAGTAATTTGTAATACAGATGATATGCGAATGCAGTCTTGAAAGGAGTCAGCCAGAACATGATGGGTTCAATACTCACAATTTTTGCAATGTTATATCCATCTCAAAGAGGTTGGCATCCCAGTGATACATTTGTCCATACGGTACTTTCATGCAGTCCACCGTGAAAGGGAGATGATGAGGATGAAAACAGGACAGACCTGGGAATCCTATCTATATATAATATGTTGGCAAGATCTCATGTCACCATAATCTTATTTGACGAGCTTCCCCACCATGGCTGCATGGTTTGTGATAGTGCTATTCCTTGGGATTAATAATTTTAAAGTAATTCAATTGTACAAATACAAGTAGTCCTCAGTTTGCAATCGCAATTGAGGCCAAAATTTCTGTTGCTAAGCGGAGACAAGTGAATTTTGCTCCATTTTATGACCGTTCTTGCCACATTTGTTAAGTGAATCACTGCAGTTGTTATTAAAATGGTTAAGTGACTCTTTCTTCCCCATTGTCAGAAGGCTGAAAAGGATGATCACACGGGACACTGCAACCATCACAAATATGTATCAGTTGCCAAACGTCTGAATTTTGATCACGTGACCATGGGGATAGTGCAATGGCAACACATGTGAAAAATGGTCATGTCACATTTTTCAGTGCCATTGTTACTCTGAATGGTCACTAAATGAACTGTAAGTTGAGGACTACCTGTACTGTAGTCTAGGGAAGTATGCCAGTTTCCAAAAGAATATCAATACTTTTACAGGCATGTCTAGTTTGATGTTAAGAAGAACTAGGGGTGATATGATAGCAGTGTTCCAGTATCTCAGGGGCTGCCACAAAAAAGAGGGTGCCAACCTATTCTCCAAAGCACCTGAGGGCAGGACAAGAAGCAATGGATGGAAACTAATCAAGGAGAGAAGCAACCTAGAACTAAGGAGACATTTCCTGACAGTTAGAACAATTAACCAGTGGAACAACTTGCCTGCAGAAATTGTGAATGCTCCAACACTGAAGTTTTTAAGAAGAGATTGGATAATCATTTGTCTGAAATGGTGTAGGGTTTCCTGCCTAAGAAGCGAGTTGGACTAGAACAGGGGTCTTCAAACTTGACAGCTTTAAGACTTGTGGACTTCAACTCCCAGAATTCCTCCTCCAGTCATGCTAGCTCAGGAATTCTGGGAGTTGGAAGTCCATAAGTCTTAAACTTGCCAAATTTGAAGACCCTTGGATTAGAAGATCTCCAACTCTGTTATGCTATTCTATTCTGTTCTATTCCATTCCATTCCATTCCATTCCATTCACAGCAAAAAATAAAAATAAAAACTGAAATTGTCTTATGCTTTTCAGGTCACAATCTTTCACTGTTTTCCTTGATTTAAGGAGCACAGCTTTGAACTATGTCTTTTGTGACCAGCTTGACTGAACTGAAAACAATCAATCACAAAGACTAGCCCATGTGGTGTTTCCCAAGCATCTGGGAGATCTCAAACTCATTTGTCAGAGAAATGGATGTGAGAAAATATATGCAGGAGGATTCCCCAAGCAATCAGCTCAATCCTGTAACATCAGGGTTGTGTGTGAATATTTAATGTGTTTTGACTAGTACTAATGCAGTACTTTGCTATTTGGGCGCAGCAATTTTTCCAACCACTAGAACAAAATTAAGTGAAAACTTTTCCACATTTACTCAGAACATTTCTCTTCACCTGCAATTTTCCCATTTCTAATCCTCTTTTCTCTGTCTCACCCAGATAGCGTTCTAGTTACACTGAAATCCCACTGCTTTCAGTAGGAAATACATGCCATTCACTTAACTTGGAATCTATACAATGTATGCTTAAAAAAAGATAGATATTCCCCAGAGAACTGTAAAATATTTCCCCAACAACTGGGGAACCACGATGACCAACCTCCACCAAGAATGTGAAAACAATTTCTACATTCAGAAAAGTGGCACTGATGCAGGCACTCAATTACTGCCTCCAGCCTCATATGGTAGGTGGCAAATAGAAGAAACACAACTCTTGCCAAATGAAAAGATCTGGAGATCTTGAAAGCTTAACAACTTTTGCAATCTCTGGGATGGCCTAAAAAGTTTCAGTCTAAAAGAGATGTTGGTCTCTAGAAATCAAGTTATGAACATACCTAGGAACTACAATAATTCAATTTCTTCTCTAATTTACAGTATGAATTGATTGATTGATTTGACTTGTATGCCGCCCCCTCTCCGAAAGGACTCGGGGCGGCTCACAACTAAAAGCAGACAATAAGTTAATTACCTAAAACAATATTAAATACTACAAGCCAATTAATCTAAAACCCATATAAAATTCCTGAATTAAATTAAAACCACCTCCCCAAGAGGTCAGCACAGCCTGGCCTGTTCAAAGAGCAAGGTTTTCAGATTGTGGCGGAAGGTGCGATGTCAGGGGCCAGACGGAGTCCCAGGGGGAATTGATTCCATAGGGCGGGTGTCGCCACAGAATAGGCCCTTCCCCGGGGGGCTGCCAAACGACACTGGGTCACAGACAGCACCCCGAGGAGCCCTTGCCTGTGTGCTCACACAGGGTGGTTGGCACTTGATGCCGGCAGGAGGCACTCCCGTAGATATCCCGGACCCATGCCTTGAAGGACTTTGTATGTCAACACCAAAAATTATATTCAAACCCTGGGAAATTTTCCTCCCACCATGCTTGACTCCTAACCCTCACCCATAACCACTTCATGGAAGTGTCTACATATTGGCAACAATATGGGAATTGCTTGCCATTGCTTTCTTCCAGGATATTTTTTCCAACTTTCAATCTAGCCTGCAAACTGGCTTTTAGCTGACTTTTCTAGCTAAATCCTTTGTTTCTGCCAATGAATGGATTTGGTTTTGTTTTTAGGGGTAAAGGCTAGTTCTGGATAGTTTCTCTAAAGCTAAGGATGCTATTCAGATCCACCCATTGCGAATTGTCAGCCATGATTTGTTGTGTGAACTCTCTCAAGCGTAATATTTAACCATCCAGCCAATATGCTCAAATTAGAAATGCTTAATAATTCTTATTGTAGTGGAAGGGTCAGAGGTAGAAATGAAAACAGATGATCAAAAATTCTTACCAGTTCAGTGAAAAAGGAGCCAGTAAATGATTTCAGGATCTTTTAATTCAGATAGTGAAAAATTGAATTGCCTGTGCTGTCTTATTCATTCCTCAATCACTTGCTAAGTAGATTAAGTTACAAGTAAACAGGTAGGAATGGTAGTCAACATAGAGAATGTCTCTTTGATTCCATCAACTATTCGATTTTAAGATTCATTTGAACTTGAATAATGAATCACAAAGATTAGCACCAAAGATTGTGATACTAAATACCGCTGAATGATGGTAACTTAGTGACCTACCTGAGTTCATGTAAAGCTTTCTTGAACTTCCAGCTCAGCAATTTTCCCTTTTGTCTTTTTTAAGATAAAACTATTTAACTGATTTCATTTTGATTACAACTATTTAACAAACATTAAATGTACTCTGCAAAATTGCTACATTTCTTCCTTCTGAATTATACCTTTAGCCTTCCATTCAGGTTTGCAACAAGACTGTTGATTTTATGGTTAACAATACATTACAATGCATCAGGGTATATTTTAACTGGAGAGAAAATGTTTTATGCATTGTTTTGCACCGACGCTTCCAGGAAGCACAGCAAATTGAAGATGACTTGGCCAGAGCGAGGAGCCAATGACAGCAGTGGAGCTGGCGAATGAATCCCATGATACGAAGTAGAGAAAAGTATTTTAATTCTGAAAGAATTCTAAGATATTTAGTGACAATGTATTCAGAACTGCCTTTTCAGATTGTCCATTACTTAAAAATGGGCTCAGAAGAGGACATTTGAATATGGATTTAAATGGCAGGATACAAGAATGCTATTGACAAGATGTTATAGAGGAGTTACAAATGAAAGCAGTTGGTTTTTACATCGCTAAAAGGGACATACAAATAAGCAACCCGAATGACTTGGATTTGTGGATTTCAACTCAGAAAAGTGACTTGGATAACTTTTATTTTTGATAAGCATCAAAAGGGATACCAATATGGATTTCCTGAGAAAAAGACAGAGAGAATGAAATCAGCTTCTAAGACACTACTTAAAAGGAATAAATATCAAGACTTTCAAATAGATTTATAAAATTGTTTTATTTGACCAAGGTTAAATCATGTGATTTTTTTTTCCTAGCAACTTTTAAACACTTTTTTCTTGACCAGGACTGAATGATTCGCTTATAGGTAAGTTATGGGAAGAAGAGATTTTTTGGGGGGTGTGGTATTTTTTTGAGAGGAAGTGATAAATATGTTATTAAAATTGAAAAAGGAGTTTCTGAGATGAAGATGGTAAGAAATTAATTTGTGGGACGTTATTTGATGGGATTAAATTTCAGCATGTTGTTTTTGTCAATTCTTAATTAAATCTTTTTATAACTTTGAATGACAAGGCTTTAAAGCTGTTTATAAATATAAGACATAAAGGATTGTTTTGGCATTTTTAGAAAAAACAAATCATATGTAAAAGAATACGAAATTTATTTGTTTGAGGGGAATACACACAAAAACCCCTAAAACCCATAACAGTTATAACCCATAGCTGTTTTGAATGCAGATCGTGGGTTTATCAGTGATCCCTAGCAGATTCATTGTAGTTGAAATAAAAGCAATTTAGTGAGGTAGAAAAGTCTTAGTTCTATTGAAACCGCAGCTTGAAGAGAGGAGAGAAAGTAAGTTCTCTTTTATGTCTTAAAGGCTCATTTTACTCACAATGGGTTAGATGGAAAAGGCCACAGGCGCCATGGACCTTTCCATTCTCATAAATCCAAACAGCTGATGAAATCTGTCACCTTTCAAGACTATTAGAAAGAGAGGGGAAGGAAACACAGAACTTTGAAAGGCAGGGCACTCAGATAAGGCACCGAATTAAACAGCAATTATTTTTGATCCTTGATGTTTAACATTTTGGCTTAAGCCTACCTTCCCCAAATTTGGATCTTTCAGTGCTGAGGACTATAATTCCCAGCTACTTTAGCTTCTGACCAGACAGGCTGGAAATTCTGGGATTATTCAGAGCTGATGAAGCTAGAGGATGACAATCAAAGAAGGTTGCCTTGAGCAATCCCACGAATGAGTCTTATGGCATTAGGCTCTGGCAGCTTGTGTAGGAAGAAATGTCCATCTGGGTTAAATTCCAAGTGGGGAGAAAGACACTGGAAACATGGAGGCTGCTTGGAAGGATGGTTTAATGGTGAAGCAGAACTACCAAGCACATGGGTTTCTGCATGGCTGACCACATCGAGTGGTCAGTTAGATGGGTACTGCTAGATGGGTAGAGGGCTAATCCTATTATGTTCCGAGGGTGAAGGTCTTTTGTCTTGTAGATAAGCTGGCACTCAAATATCTGGTGGGGCAGGGAGGTGCAGGGAGTCTTTAAAAACATGTTTCTCCTGTTCTCACCCAGGAAACTATAATATTCTGCCTTTTTAATATTTCCTAGAATGTTTTATTCTTCTAGGAGAGGTGGGTGCTAACTTGCTTCAATTGTAATGCAGTTTATTTTATAATCTATGTAAATTTAAACAAATTTGAATTCATTTTACATTTGTAAATCCAATCAAGACAAAACATTCATGTAAGATCTGTCTTTGGGGAATTCTCTGCCTGGATTGGAAGCAGTTGTGGTGAGCTGCTGGAGACCACATTGCTATGGTCCTTCCTTTGGATTGGACTCTTTAGTCATAGTAACCTGTGTCGAGGCAAAACCTTTGCTTTTCGGTGTTACTATTCTACTGTGTGATGTTGCCACATTTTCTTGATTGTGTGGCTATCTCGAAAAGCAGCCTAAAACAGGAGATCCCCCTGCACTTTGGTCTCTCTGAATGGCCATGCTTAATTTATAGTTCCAGGAGCCACCAAAATCTGTGAAACAGCAGCACCAGGTGGCAATTTGCATGCACTGCATTGTGCTTCAGTGAGGAGTACATTTTTGTTCCATGGACTGCACTTTATTTACACCTTGAATTATTACATTTTAAAGAGAGATAGCAGAAAATACATTTGGATAATTTCACTTTGTTTTCAAACCGCTCAAATGTCAGAATTATATTTTAATAGCCTTTTCTTGTGAGAAAGGTCATCTGTAGTCCTTCCTGGGTTAGACAGTTCTGTCTTTTCTATTACTAAAATATTACCCCTTTTATTTATAAAATTTAGACACCACCCATCTCACTTTCAGAGTGTCAGTTTTGCATACAGGTAGTCTTAGACTTACAAGGGTTCATTTAATGACCATTTGAAGTTACAATGGCACTGGAAAAAAGTGACTTATGACTGTTTTCCACACTTATGACCATTGTAGCATCCCCATGGTCACATGATCAAAATTCAGATGCTTAGCAAATGGCTCACATTTATGATGGTTGCAGCGTCCTGGGATCATGTGATCACCTTTTCCAACCTTCTGACAAGCAAAGTCAATGGGGAAGCCAGATTCACTTAACCACCATCTATTACTACGGTAACTTAACAACTGCAATGATTCACTGTGGCAAGAAATGTCGCAAAAATGGGGGGAAATTCACTTAACAAATGTCTCATTTTAACAACAGAAATGTTAGGCTCAATTGTGGTCGTAAGTTGAGGACTGCCTGTATAACCTTGTACTGCATAAATATTTTTCATTTATCTTGCCTTCTTTCTGAAAGCTTTTAACTTTAACTGAAGATTACCTACAGGATCTTTAATAAATCTTTACCTTCTAAACCTACAAACCTACTGTGGTCTTGCCCAGAGGTTCGAAAAATAGCTGGAACAACTAGATCTAGAACCGGAACTCTTCCTATTGGGGATCTTCAAAAAAATATGTAGAGCACAAAATAATATACTAACTAATACTAATACTAACCACCCTGTACGAAGTCACAGACAGGGACTCCTTGGGGTCCCATCAGCCGGGCAATGCTGGCTGGCGGTCCCCCGACGACGTGCCTTCTCTGTCGCGGTCCCTGAACTCTGGAACCAACTTCCCTAGGGCTCCGCTTGGCCCCCGACCTCCGCACCTTCCACCATGACCTGAAGACCTGGTTATTTGACCAATCCGGGCTGTGACCCATGGGTGGGGTGGTTTTAGATTCTGGTGGATTTTAAGTTTTGTATTAATTGGGACCATTAGTTTAATTCTTTTTAAAGTATTTATTGTGCTTGTTTTATTGTAAGCCGCCCCGAGTCTTCGGAGATGGGGCGGCATATAAGTCCCATTAATTAATTAATTAATTAATTAATTAATTAATAAATATTACACATACTAACTGCTGCCAGGATTGCCTTTGCCCAACGTTGGAAACAGCCATGCACACACTCAGAGAAATTTGTTATACAACCAGTTATGAACTGTGCAGAAATGGACAAATTAACGCTGAATTTAAAAGATAAAGAGGCTTCGATATTTTATAAGGTGTGGAAACAATGGTATAACTGGATAGAATGGAGGTAGATTAAAGTTAGGTAGTTATCAAAAATAAGTAATAGATAAAATGAGAATGTAATTACGCATAAATTAATACCTGTAAATAATGCACGAATTATTGTTATAAGCATTACAAATTGCTGTTATTGAGTGATATATTTTTATGTTTTTAATGTAATAAAAGTTCTATAAAGTTTATAAAAAAAATAAAGCTACAAACCTAACAAATGAGCTTCAGTGATTTGAAATGGGAATTATTTTTAATAACCCTTGAAAACAATTTCAGAAATGGAAGAGATCTTTCTTCTTCTCTTGACTGATTTTGAATCCAAACTGCCATGTTTAAAATAGTTTTGTGGATAGGTGGCAAAACTCCCACTTATTATACTACAAGGAGCATGAGAAAAATAGTTTCCCTCACATCAACCTCTCAGAATTGGAAAGCAAAAGTCTACAGCCGCATCAGATTGTGGGACAGGGACAAGACAACTACTCAGTTATTCTCAGTTTGCCTCTATGAACTGTTTTCCCTTCCAAAAGGATGGTATGAAGATGCCTTCATACACACATGAAAATAATACCTGACACTGGGCTTTTCCTGCCTTCCTAATTACATTCCTTCCTCCTATTTTGAGTATTAGTTTGATAAGGCATACAAGTTTGCTAGAATCTTGTAAATATTAAAAAAAAGGACATTTGAGAATTATATGATCAAAACTAAGAGAACCAGTAGCCCATCGTTTCTTCTTCTACATGTACAAATATTTCAACCTTTTTTTCCCTTGTTTGAAATAAATCTTTGGTTACCATTTTGTCCAAAACAGAACTGAACATTCCTCTTACAACACAGGACTGAATCTGGCGGTATCACTAGCACCAAGTTTACATTAATTCTATTTTAATCTTTGTATCCATTTCAGATCCAGGATTATACTTGTGTGAACTTTTCACATTTCATGACTTCCTGGTATTAGATTTTGCTTGCTTCTTGAACAGCAATTTGTTACATTACAACTCTGAGCTTGTAATTGCACAGTGCAATCCTATTCACATTTTCTTGAACGCAAGCTTATGTTAGTAAAACTGTTTCAGACTAACTTGCTCCTACAGAAATACAGAAATGCAATCCCAAAGTATTTACAAAAGTCTGAAAAATGATAGACTCTAATGAACCCTTAAACATTTAATTAAAAAACAGGAACAAATTCCTGTGACAAACACAGCAACCCACACTATTAAATTCCACTTCTCATATAGACGTTTGAATACAATGCCCACAAAATCCAGTAAGTTACAACCAAGCAGACTTAGCATAGGCATTCACAAAGTGGGAGGGATGACAAAACATGCATTGCAACACAAAACACATGATTTATATACTGCAATATATACATACAAATATATGTATATATATATATACATATATATATATATATGATGACATTATATATGTATGTGTGTATGTGTATATATATATATATAATATATATATCTGATGTTGACATGTCAGAATTAAAGGCTGAAGGTTTGCCTCATGTCACGCTGCAACATTTTATCATTTTTGTTTTACTGAAGTTGTACCAACAATAATTACTTTTGTACCGTGAAAATGTATTCAAACTATCTGTTACATTGCTATGATAATGACTAAACAGAAATTAACGATGGGTTGCAATTATGTAGCTAATCAGTTTTATGAACTGCTACTTATTAAAATTTACTTGTTCCTTTTGGCATATTTGATGCACAACATCATACAACCTTGAACAACTCATAGATTAAGCTGTGATAAAACAGTACATTAGAGAAGTTCTAATAAACGTATGAGATGCCTTATGACTGGTTCAGAATGAAATAGTCTATATAGCGAAATGCCATATAAGAATTGCTCTAACGGGGGCTCAAAATGAACATGACTTTTTTTTCATAGAACAATAAGAATGTAAGACCATTTATAAAGGAATGTAAAAAACCCTAACTTCCAGCCTCAAGTTATTATGGGTGACAGAATATTTGGTAACGTAACCAGATACAAAAGATACACCTATTTATTGACTTTTCTTATTTTCACTCCTTGCTTTCCTTTTCTGCTGTATCGTCTTTAGTTCTGTCATTACGTTCACTGTTTTATAAACCCAAGCAATCTGAAAAAGAAAAACAAATTATGACATGTGAAATTCAATTCCTGATAGTGTTCTCATTTCTCCAGGGACCTCTCTTTATACAATCTAAATCTCCAGAGATGATGCTATCAAGCTTGGTGAAGCCCAATATTTTGAAGTACTGTCAATTTTTCCAATGAGAACAAAACTTCATTAATAAGTATAGAATGTTATCAAAATGGTAGTGAATAAACAACCATCTTCATTCTAAATCACACAGACTTTGTTTCCCCAATATAATACTCTTTGTAGTTCTATCTGCCTTAATCACCTCACTACTTATGACTTTACAGATTACAGATATATTTTTATTTGCATAAGCCTCTACAAGAGGCTTGAATTCCTGGTCCTTCTTTCTATTGAAGCTTCTCGCACCCAAATAAACATAATTTGTCCTTTGAAAGGATGGGTGGTTTCCATTACTAACATGCTTTAATGGTTCAGAAGGGTTACCAAGTTGTCCAAGTTGAGCAATTGATGTTACACATGTGTCAAGATGTCACTGAAGTGATGTTATTTGCATTATGAGTATAATAGTTGCTAACAAATGCCTGGGTATTAAACATTATGAAAGTATCACCAGACACCATAAATTGGAATTTTCTATAATAAAACTTTTTTTCCTGGTTCCTTTTGCCTTGATGCCAAAATTTTGAAGGAAAGAGATTAGTGCTTACCACTATGAGGACGGCATTTAGCAGTAATGGTACTGAGAACACCAATGAAATAAACATTCCTTGGGAATCAAAGTACTGGTGCTTTGAGAAGAATCTGTAAAGGAGCAAAAATAAAAATAAACAGCCTTGGTGAAAACAAACTCCATAAAAGACAACAGTGAACAGACTAAAGGCTGCATTCCAAATGGAAACATCTTTTAAGAGAAAAGACTGTACTCCTGAACTTTAAAAACCAAAAGTTTGAAAACTTTTTTTCCAGGTTATCATCTGCTTTATGCTAGTTGTTTAAAAAGTCAAAGCCGAGGATTCCACACAGGTATTAAAAAATGAGGGTGAATGTGGACATTGTCCTTTTTCTCTAAACAATGAAAAAGTACCATAAGAAGAAAATATCTCATTTTCTCATTAGATGTGGCCGATTCATATAATACCTTAATCTACTTTATGAATTCCAAATTCAAACCTATTTAGTATAGTAACAGCACTTAGACTTATATACTGCTTTACAATGCTTTACAGCCCTCTCTGTGGTTTATAGCAGTGGTTGCCAACAAGTGGGCCGTCGCCCACTGGTGGGCTGCGAGAAAATTTTGGTGGGCCGCAGAGAAATCTCGTCCCCAGAGCACCCCCCCCCAACAAAGCAATTAATTCAGGCTGCGCAGAAACACAAGGCTGCCCCGCCCACATGGCCCGCAGGAACCCTCCTCGCCCACTCACTCCTTACCTGGCAAACTTGCCTGCTAAATTGCTATTTTTCCTTTTTCTGACCATCAGCTGTAATGCTGTGCCGGGAGATTTAGATTAGCTAGAAAGCAGGAAATGGTTGGATTTCTTGCTTTCTAGCTAGTCTGTGGATCTTCGGCTCTGCTTTTAAGCAGAGCAAACCTCCCTTAGGACCAAAGCTTCTATTATTCAGTGCAGACTCATGGCAAGCAAATTTTATGTGACAGACTCAGATAGCCAATAGCAGATAGATCATTGAATGATTCTGTGAGCAACTCAATCTGCCTGCCTGCTTTGCTTTATTTTGGGTAAAAGTTGCTCTTTTTAATACAAAAACCCCAATATGGTGTGTTGTGAGTTAATTTTGTGAGCTTGCATACATAAATGGTGTGTTGTGAGGTAATTTTGTGAGTTTGCTTGCAAGCAAATTTTATCTGACAGACTGAGCTAGCCGATGGCAGATACATTTCTGAATGAATCTGTGATTCTGTGAGCAACTCACTCTGCCTGCCTGCTTTGCCTGATTTTGGGTAAAAGTTGCTGTTTTTTAATTAAAAAATTCAATATTTATATAAATATTTATAATATTTACATACAAGCCATGCCCAGCCAGTCACATGACCACCAAACCACACCCACAAATTGGGCCAAATCCACAGAACCAGTTAGTGGTCCCTGGGATTTAAAAGTATGAGTTTGGTGGTCCCTGAGGTCCAAAAAGTTGGCGACCCCTGGTTTATAGAGTCAGCATCTTGCCCTCAACAATTTGGGTCCTTATTTTACCCACCTCGGAAGGATGGAAGGCTGAGTCAACCTTGAGCCTGGTGAGATTTGAACTGCCAAATTGCAGGCAGCCAGCAGTCAGCAGAAGTAGCCTGCAGTACTAAATTCTAACCACTGTGCCATCGCTGCTCATTAACATATACTGTTTATGCATTTTATCAAAGTCTTTCTCAGCATCCAATGGGAAAAACCTATCTTGTTTTAGCTTCTTCTTGCCAAGTCATATATTTTCTTTTGTTTTAAAGATTAAAAACCCAAAACCCACACATGCTATATAGAAGACACTGATGTTTCCCAGCATGAAAACATGTACGAAAGAGAAAGTTTACAGATTATACAGTTGAATGCAAAAAGTTTAATGTGAAGCACACTGAAATCTCACTACAAATTAGGCACATGCTCTGGTCTCCATTGTTAGGATATTTGGCATGCAGTATTTAAAGAAATTTAATCATTCCTGCAAGAGGTGGGTAGAATATAACATTGTTGCTAAGCTCAATTTCCCATCAACCCTAGGTAAAAAGGCTGATGGTAATAGAAGATGGGAGTTGCAATCCAATTATACTTGGAAATCATATACATTTAGTCCTTGACTTATAACCACAATTGTGCCCAATTTTTTTTGTTGCTAAGCAAGAGGTGTTGAGTTCTGCCCCATTTTATGAATTTTCTTGCTGCAATTGTTAAGTGAATCACTGCAATTGTCAAGTTAGTAACATGGTTAAGTGAATCTGTATTCCTATTAACTTTGCTTGTCAGGAAGTCACAAAAGTGATCACATGACCCGGATACCGCAACAGTTATAAATACATGGCAGTTGCCAAGTGGCTGAATTTTGATCACATGACCATGAGGATCCTACAACGGTCGTTAAGTATGAAAAATTGTTGCAAGTTACTTTTTTCAGTGCCTTATAACTTCAATCACTAAACAAACAGTTGTTAAGTCGAGGACTATCTAGTATTGCCAGTCACTCAGGAGAGGGGAAAAAGCAGGAGACCATGAGTTCAAGTCCCGCCTTAGCCATGAAAACCAGTTGGGTGACTTTGGGCCCCTTTCTCTCAGCCCAACTCACCTCACAGAGGTGAAAAAAATAAGACGAGAAAGACTGTTAGATTTGCTGCCTTGAGTTATTTATAAAAATAAGGCAATAGGAAGTATTTTTTTAAAATACAGAGTAATGTTTTATGCAGTTAAGATGTATCTTTCTATATATATTA
This sequence comes from Naja naja, assembly GCA_009733165.1. Classification (NCBI taxonomy): domain Eukaryota; kingdom Metazoa; phylum Chordata; class Lepidosauria; order Squamata; family Elapidae; genus Naja; species Naja naja. The sequence continues at coordinate 143,725,839 of CM019148.1, forward strand.
AAATGATGTAAAATAATGTAATTACCTCCAGTTTGCAGCAGCTGCTTCATTTATGTATTCTGCACAGAATACCAGGATTACTAGAAAGACAAATACAATTGCAGGTTGCTAAAGGATACTGAATCATCAGCACAACTGGCATATAAAATGTGTACCACCTCACAGAAGGGAGGCTGGCAAGGAAAGCATTTCACAAGGGGCCCTCCCTAGTTTTCCAGAAAGCAAAAGGAAAGGCGTGGAGAAATACTTTCAGTCTTGGAAGATTTTGCTAATGTAAACTTACAATGAAGACAGAGTACTACCTGGTTGTGCTTCTTGTCTGGACTACTTCACATGGCTAGCAATTTGTAAATGGTTGGTAACTAAGGTAATTGCTAAATGACAAGTGGTTGTAAGCAGAAGTGCAGCTTTTGCATGCCTCAATCCCAAGATTACTTCACATGCCCAAATGAAGTAGGAGCAGCAGCTGAAAGCAAGTCAGCAATGTTACAGCATCCCTGGTAGGGATAATGATGTTTTCAACACTTTTCTGATTTGAGGATCATTAGAATAGGAATGGGAATTGGAGGCTTCAGGAAAGACACTGTTCCTATACCTGATTTTAAACTTTCACTTAAAACCTGCCTGGTAGTGTGGTTGGAGAGTGTTGGAGAGCAGTCCAGGTATGAGTGGGACATATGTAGAATCAAATTTCAAAGCGCTCCATTTAGCATTATTCCACAGCTAACGTTCAACAATATCTAGAGGAGAGTTCCTCACTTTTAAAATCAAAGATTATTACATGGTGGATATTTCTTTCCCCCTAAAACTTTTTATATAATATACAGACTTCAGCTCTATATTGATTTGACTTAAACTAATGGAAATGTTCTGTATTGTTTTTTAAAGTTTTAGAATTTTTACAATTATTATAGCAAGACCATATAACTCATAAACTCAACATATAAATAATAAAGGATTCTTTTATTTATCCAATATAGAAACAATCCATACTATCCTACAGAGTATACATTCCAAGGAAACATTCAGGACCTACTGTAATGCCCATTCATGAATTAATTCATCATACCCCTTCTGCCAACAGTAGAGAGCACTATGGCGAATACCTAGCAGACTTAACTCCCAATTTCCCCTCTCATGAATGGAATAGTATCATATAAATATTCCTGCCAGAACCTCATCTTGGGCTAACACATTGCTTTAATCAAAAAGAGGGAATAATATGTGACCTCCATATACTCTCAGAATGGACAGAGCAAAAAATTCTGGACTTAGGAAAAAAAAAAACAGACTATGAAGGAATTTAAAAGACTTTAAGTCATAACAAAACATAATTTCCCCATTTCATCATTAAACATTTCTCACTATTTCTTACTCCAATTGAGCCCGTTTGGTGGTACTGCCCTACTCAATTCACAGCTATTCTCACGCCACAAAATACCCAGTCATTCAATAGACAGAAAATACTCATTACTGTATCCCTTTGAGTAATACTATAGTGCTTGGTGTGGTTTAGTATATCCAATAAGTCCAAATATGGCGTCTATAAGCCCTGATTAGTATATTGCATGAATTTAGCCAGCTGTTTTATTCTATAAACCATGGCTTAGTGTGACTTCTTATAGTCTAAGCATTCTTAACGAGCAAAAACATTAATGCATGACCCTTAAAATGTGCCTCATTGTCTATCAGAGAACAACTATGTCCATAAAATATGCTACATAATACTTACTAAGAGACATAAAAAGTCCTATTTGGAAACGGTAGTGCCGGAATGAAAGGTAAGTAAAAAATAAGCAGACTACGTGGAAAAACACTAGAGTTAAAATCCAGGGTTCAGACCAATCTGTGTCCTATGAAAAAAATAGAAGGTAAATTTATCAGAATTATAATTGCAGATGAGAGCCATCTGCTGACAAGAGAGTCCAAACACATTTATGTTTACAAATATAATGAATAAATGAATGCAATCTGCAGCCCATTAGAATCCTAGCTCTGCCTTATATTTTTCCCCCCAAGCAAGAGTCAAGCCTTCAGGAGCAAACAAAGGAACACCTAGAAGCTGAAATTCCATACACATTTTTTTTGCTTTGTTTTGTTTTTTAACCCACCTGCAAGGGACATTTCAACACTCTTCTTCCTCTAATTTCTAATTCCCACTAGCAATGCCCATATCTAAATTTTTCAGGACAACTTCTAAGTCTGCCTTTACTCCAACCATGCCTTGCTGCGTACAAGTAGTCCTCGGCTTACGATCCCAGTTGAGACCAAAAATTACATTGCTAAGTGAGACATGTGTTGAGTGAGTTTTGCCCCCCCCTTTTTTGATTTTCTTGCCACATTTGTTAACCGAATCACTACGGTTGTTACATTAGTAACAGTGAATCTGGCTTCCCCATTGACTTTGCCTGTCAGAAGGTTGCAAAAGGTGATTGCATGATCCTGGGATACTGCAACTGTCATAAATGTGAGCCCAGCATCCAAATATAAATCAATAGACCATGGAGATGCTGCAATGGTTCTATGTTGGGGGGGGAAATGGTTCTAAGTCACTTTCGGTGCCTTGGTAACCTCAAAATGAACTGTTGTAAATCGAGGACTATCTGTACCTGCCCAGCTGCCCAAATCTCCCCTCCAGCTGCTCATCGTTTGGCAAAAACCGATCCAGCAACTATTATAACCATGCCGCCCCATCTCCCACCCTGGTGCCCTTTACCCACGCAGATGTTGAGACAATAACTATACTTGGATTGCAGATTGTAGTTGCCTGCCACCGCTTATCGCAGTAGTTTCCAAACTTGGCAACTTTTAAGACATGTGGACTTCAACTCCCAGGATTCTCCAGCCAACATAGCAGCATCCTTCAGTCTTGAAGTTGCAAATTACCGCATCTCCACCTTGCAGGGTCAAAGAACCAACTCCCCTTTTCATTGCGAAGGGGCTTGTTTTCCCACGACCCACGCGAAACCGCAGTTCCCTTCTCTGGCTCCAACTAGGAAATAAGTTCACACGCGCGATCGTGCTCAGCCACGCTTCCAGCCAATGCTCCCAGCTGAAAAAAAGTGGGGGAGGCTCCGCGGTCCGGAATTACCTTGAGGATCCTGGTGACCCCGATCGGCAGGCGCCCTGGGGATTCCATGATTTGGGAAGAATCCCTCCCTCTTGCCTCAGCCAAACATTCCACCCACGTTTGTTGGTGGCGGATAAACAGAGGTTAAATAGTAACCAAAGAAGAGGAATTGGCTCTACACGCAGCTAAAGGCTTGCACCGCTTCTTTGTCGCATAAACAACTCCGCAGTCCGTTCCCTGACAAAGCCGGAAATGTTTGCTGAAACTACTTTCAGCTGTAGTTCCTTGGGAGCGAGAGATGGGTTTTCTCGCGAGAACCGATCAGCGAGGGTTTCCCCCCCCGATGCTTGAGTAACTTGACTCTCGCGAGATTTCTCTGGTCTATGGGTATATAAATGGGGCTGGGCGGGCGTAGTGCGGCGTGAGAGTTGTGAAAGAGGGTGGTGGGGGGTGCTTTTTATTATGGTGTTGGTTGAAAGAAGGGCGGCAAGGGAATAGAAACAAGCGTGGCTTTTCTAAAATGGGAAAGAAAAATTGAGACGAGCAGGAAAGCAAGCTAAGCTTTTAGAAAAAATGTTCTTGTAATTTGAAGTGCAAAGCCGCTTTTGTAATAGCGTGTCTTGGGAGGGCGACTAGGAAATTAAGGAATTAAGCTTTGTCGAGCGGGGAGAAGATGCACGCAGATTGTTTGGGTAGACCTAGGTTTTTTTTTTTAAATTTTATATGCCGCCCTTCTCCGAAGACTCAGGGCTGCTTACAATTTTTTGGGATACAACCCAGTGTGCTCAGCAATAGCCTTCATTCCATTGATATGCCTGCTTATTACTAAGCGGCATTTTACAAAGTCAGCTTATTGCCCCCAACAATCTTGGGTCCTCAATTTACCTACCCCGAGATGATGGAAGGCTGAGTCAATCTTGAGCCTGGTGGGATTCGAGCCTACAGTAATTGTAGGCAGCTGGAACTTAAGTGCTAGGCATTTAACAGCCTGAGCCACTGAAGTGAGCCTCACTTCAGTGACTTTATATAACCTTAAAGTAAAATTTACCATGCATTCCATTGAAGCACTAGCATGGACAGATATTACATAGAATAGAAATATAAAGAAAGCTGTTACAAGGAAAAAGGCAGGGAAAAAATAAACCAGGAAGCCATCTATGAAACAAGCACATACATTGTGATTGAAAAGTTAACATGGAAGGCTGTAATAAAGATAAGAATTTTAACTGGCTTCCTTGAACTTTATGGTGTGCTACCCTTTTCTCACAGCCTTGTGCCTATCTAATTCTGCCTTAATTTTGCTTAGTGGCTGCATAGCAGCATTGATTAAAAACTAAAGCTGAAATCTCACCTCGAGTAATAAATGAGAGTTTACTGATTGAGAATACCTTAGTTCTTCGGTTGTCCCATTCAGGTGCTCAAAACACCTGATATTCTCAATGCCTCCAGGTGCACAATGTCTTTTTTTCTCCAGCAAAGTATTGCTATGCCTGCAGGAATGTGGGGCCTTTCAAGAGTCCATTCTCAATTCAAACCAACCACAGTACCCCAACCCACAATTCCTACAAGAACACTTTGGGTTCCACCATGTTAGCTAAACTCATATTGGACTGCAGTTCTTCAAACTCTGTTTTAGGAGTAAGCTAGTTTGAAGATGAGGAATTCTAATTGCTCTTGGGAAAATTTGCTCAGTGTGGAAACATCCCCCAAAGAATGAAATATTTTGAGAAGTATTAAAAAGGCAGGATAGACTATTTCCCCTAAAGGAAAAATGGGGGAAAAATGTTTAAGGGAGGCAAAAAGTAGCCCCAGTTTCCCTGCCCCAAGCAGAAACAGACCAGGTTATAGAAATGTTGATTTGGTAATCTATTCAGAAAGACTGAATGGGGAGTGGGGGGGGAGATAAGCAACGTAGTTGAGCCAAATGTTGACTAAAGTAGCTCAGACAAACATCTAGGATTTGCATTTCCCCTTTTGCCTATAAAGCCAGCTATGACCCATAGGAATCCAGAAACCCACCTACTCTAAACTCCATTTTGACAGCTGTCCTAGAATCACATGTGGTTGGTGGTTCTGCTTCATCAATAAATGGAGCCTCTTTCCAATCTTCTAGCCTCCATTTTATTTCCAGTGCCTTTCTACTGGTTTGGAACGGGACCTGGATATTTCTTCCATGAACTGAAATGTAGTATTCTCTAGAAAAATCTGAAATGTGTCTTAAGAGGAGAAGCCATATTGTGTAGCTTTTTTTGCAAATAGTTTTGGAGGGTGCAGACAGAAGGGGTTTGTGTTGTGTGCCTATAATAGCCTAAAATAAAAGCTGGATAGATGTAGTCCTCAGTTCTGTCATTAACCACATTGTAAATAAGGCATTCAAGCAGCATAATGTGTATTGGGGAAAGGGGAAAGCACTTTAAAATCTGAACAGCTAAAGATAAATGTAGCCTGCTGCTTCATTAGAGCTGGGGGTGAGTTGAAGATGAGGTCGTTCAGATAGTTATTTAGAATTTGTTAACAAAGACATCTTGGTGCCCGATTAGTAGAATGTGAGGAAGATGAAATCTTGGAAAAGATTGGGATTTGCCTGGGAAGTTTTAGCTCCAGTCATAGTTTGTTTTTTTGCCTCCTTGCACCAGCTTAGGTGGCAACTTACAAGCAAGCAATTCTGGCTTTATCCTCTAGTTTTGGAGTTTGGAAAAAAATATCTCCTCCAAAAAGGCTAATTGAAAAATCAAGATTATTTCCAACCCCCTCTCCAAATCTTCCCCTGGGTTTCCTATTTTTAATCTTTTCCCTCCACCAGGTCTTTACTATGCTGCTTCTCCATTTCCAGTAAACTGACTCTGGTTTTCCATAAGGGGCATGTTAGTTTGATTATGGTAACCTGACTCCAGAATGATGTTGAGCTGCTCCCAATATAAAGCAGTAAAATATAACAAATTCAATAGAAGTAACACAATGGCAGCCTGTATAGCCTCACCCCTTTTTAACATAGTAAATGACATCACATGTCTGAAGGTGAATGGAAAAATATTGTAGGAAGTTAGCACCCACCCCACTCCTAGAAAAATGAAGTATCCTGGGAAATATTAAAAAGGCAAAATTTTCCCCCTAAAAGTAGAAACTCAGAAGCAGAAACTCGCTTCAAAAGCAGAGACTCAGTCCCCATACCTTTGCTAATGGGCCATTCTGGCCTAGGCCAGCCTATTTTACATAACAAAGATCTCTAGGTAGAGCTATAATAGGAATTGCCCAAAGCCCTTTCATTACATCATCACCCAGCAAGGCTCAAGCCTGGAACTCAGGATAGCCTACAGAGTTGCCCCTGCATGGCTTCATGGGAGTCTTGACAACCAATCAGAATACAAGCTCAAATTCAAATCCCAACAGAGGGTATAAAACCCAAACCTTTCAGCACCTCAGCCCTTTTTTGGGGAGCTCGAATGATCCTCTCCACCATTAAACCATGTTTCCAGTGTCTTTTTCCCCACTTGGAACTGAACCCAGAAGGATAATTCTTCCAACAATATACTTATATTAAAATGGTGTATTCGTATTCAAATAGTTCATTTATATTGTAAAGTTCTAGATTAAGGACATAATGGGTTATATATATAGTATTATTCCATACTCCATATCTGAACTCATGTTGAAATCAGATAAACACAATTTTGTTTTAATATCAGATTCATAATTACAAACATACCACTGAAAGAATATTAAATACACTTTTTGCTAAAAACTTGGTATCTTTTGCTGGAAGCTATTTCATCTGATAGTAAGAATTACATTGTTTATTAGCCAATAGGTCATACCAAAACACAGAATAAATCATGAAACATTACACAGTGAAACAATCTGTATAAAATGGAATACAAATATTAAAATGAAGAAACAAACATACAATGTTTCTGTTGCCTCTTCAGTTCATCCTAGCAGACACCCACCACTGTATATGTAGATTTCAACTGCTTAAGTTCAAATAAAGGATTGCTATATGATTTTCAAAATTCTGACAGCATGTGAAATATGCTGCTTTTAAGTAATCCCAAAAACAACGAACAATGTGGTTAAAGTGCTCACGGAGAAGTCAAGAGA
>CM019148.1:143734006-143757916 GCA_009733165.1 Naja naja
TTTCTAGCTAGTCTGTGGATCTTCGGCTCTGCTTTTAAGCAGAGCAAACCTCCCTTAGGACCAAAGCTTCTATTATTCAGTGCAGACTCATGGCAAGCAAATTTTATGTGACAGACTCAGATAGCCGATAGCAGATAGATCACTGAATGATTCTGTGAGCAACTCAATCTGCCTGCCTGCTTTGCTTGATTTTGGGTAAAAGTTGCTCTTTTTTAATACAAAAAACCCCAATATGGTGTGTTGTGAGTTAATTTTGTGAGCTTGCATACATAAATGGTGTGTTGTGAGGTAATTTTGTGAGTTTGCTTGCAAGCAAATTTTATCTGACAGACTGAGCTAGCCGATGGCAGATACATTTCTGAATGAATCTGTGATTCTGTGAGCAACTCACTCTGCCTGCCTGCTTTGCCTGATTTTGGGTAAAAGTTGCTGTTTTTTAATTAAAAAATTCAATATTTATATAAATATTTATAATATTTACATACAAGCCATGCCCAGCCAGTCACATGACCACCAAACCACACCCACAAATTGGGCCAATCCACAGAACCAGTTAGTGGTCCCTGGGATTTAAAAGTATGAGTTTGGTGGTCCCTGAGGTCCAAAAGTTGGCTGACCCTGGTTTATAGAGTCAGCATCTTGCCCTCAACAATTTGGGTCCTTATTTTACCCACCTCGGAAGGATGGAAGGCTGAGTCAACCTTGAGCCTGGTGAGATTTGAACTGCCAAATTGCAGGCAGCCAGCAGTCAGCAGAAGTAGCCTGCAGTACTAAATTCTAACCACTGTGCCATCGCTGCTCATTAACATATACTGTTTATGCATTTTATCAAAGGCTTTCTCAGCATCCAATGGGAAAAACCTATCTTGTTTTAGCTTCTTCTTGCCAAGTCATATATTTTCTTTTGTTTTAAAGATTAAAAAAAACCCCAAAACCCACACATGCTATATAGAAGACACTGATGTTTCCCAGCATGAAAACATGTACACGAAAGAGAAAGTTTACAGATTATACAGTTGAATGCAAAAAGTTTAATGTGAAGCACACTGAAATCTCACTACAAATTAGGCACATGCTCTGGTCTCCATTGTTAGGATATTTGGCATGCAGTATTTAAAGAAATTTAATCATTCCTGCAAGAGGTGGGTAGAATATAACATTGTTGCTAAGCTCAATTTCCCATCAACCCTAGGTAAAAAGGCTGATGGTAATAGAAGATGGGAGTTGCAATCCAATTATACTTGGAAAGCATATACATTTAGTCCTTGACTTATAACCACAATTGTGCCCAATTTTTTTTGTTGCTAAGCAAGAGGTGTTGAGTTCTGCCCCACTTTATGAATTTTCTTGCTGCAATTGTTAAGTGAATCACTGCAATTGTCAAGTTAGTAACATGGTTAAGTGAATCTGTATTCCCTATTAACTTTGCTTGTCAGGAAGTCACAAAAAGTGATCACATGACCCCGGGATACCGCAACAGTTATAAATACATGGCAGTTGCCAAGTGGCTGAATTTTGATCACATGACCATGAGGATCCTACAACGGTCGTTAAGTATGAAAAATTGTTGCAAGTTACTTTTTTCAGTGCCTTATAACTTCAATCACTAAACAAACAGTTGTTAAGTCGAGGACTATCTAGTATTGCCAGTCACTCAGAGAGGGGAAAAAGCAGGAGACCATGAGTTCAAGTCCCGCCTTAGCCATGAAAACCAGTTGGGTGACTTTGGGCCCCTTTCTCTCAGCCCAACTCACCTCACAGAGGTGAAAAAAATAAGACGAGAAAGACTGTTAGATTTGCTGCCTTGAGTTATTTATAAAAATAAGGCAATAGGAAGTATTTTTTTAAAATACAGAGTAATGTTTTATGCAGTTAAGATGTATTTCTATATATATTAAAATGATGTAAAATAATGTAATTACCTCCAGTTTGCAGCAGCTGCTTCATTTATGTATTCTGCACAGAATACCAGGATTACTAGAAAGACAAATACAATTGCAGGTTGCTAAAGGATACTGAATCATCAGCACAACTGGCATATAAAATGTGTACCACCTCACAGAAGGGAGGCTGGCAAGGAAAGCATTTCACAAGGGCCCTCCCTAGTTTTCCAGAAAGCAAAAGGAAAGGCGTGGAGAAATACTTTCAGTCTTGGAAGATTTTGCTAATGTAAACTTACAATGAAGACAGAGTACTACCTGGTTGTGCTTCTTGTCTGGACTACTTCACATGGCTAGCAATTTGTAAATGGTTGGTAACTAAGGTAATTGCTAAATGACAAGTGGTTGTAAGCAGAAGTGCAGCTTTTGCATGCCTCAATCCCAAGATTACTTCACATGCCCAAATGAAGTAGGAGCAGCAGCTGAAAGCAAGTCAGCAATGTTACAGCATCCCTGGTAGGGATAATGATGTTTTCAACACTTTTCTGATTTGAGGATCATTAGAATAGGAATGGGAATTGGAGGCTTCAGGAAAGACACTGTTCCTATACCTGATTTTAAACTTTCACTTAAAACCTGCCTGGTAGTGTGGTTGGAGAGTGTTGGAGAGCAGTCCAGGTATGAGTGGGACATATGTAGAATCAAATTTCAAAGCGCTCCATTTAGCATTATTCCACAGCTAACGTTCAACAATATCTAGAGGAGAGTTCCTCACTTTTAAAATCAAAGATTATTACATGGTGGATATTTCTTTCCCCCTAAAACTTTTTATATAATATACAGACTTCAGCTCTATATTGATTTGACTTAAACTAATGGAAATGTTCTGTATTGTTTTTTAAAGTTTTAGAATTTTTACAATTATTATAGCAAGACCATATAACTCATAAACTCAACATATAAATAATAAAGGATTCTTTTATTTATCCAATATAGAAACAATCCATACTATCCTACAGAGTATACATTCCAAGGAAACATTCAGGACCTACTGTAATGCCCATTCATGAATTAATTCATCATACCCCTTCTGCCAACAGTATTCGCACTATGGCGAATACCTAGCAGACTTAACTCCCAATTTCCCCTCTCATGAATGGAATAGTATCATATAAATATTCCTGCCAGAACCTCATCTTGGGCTAACACATTGCTTTAATCAAAAAGAGGGAATAATATGTGACCTCCATATACTCTCAGAATGGACAGAGCAAAAAATTCTGGACTTAGGAAAAAAAAAACAGACTATGAAGGAATTTAAAAGACTTTAAGTCATAACAAAACATAATTTCCCCATTTCATCATTAAACATTTCTCACTATTTCTTACTCCAATTGAGCCCATTTGATGGTACTGCCCTACTCAATTCACAGCTATTCTCATACAAAATACCCAGTCATTCAATAGACAGAAAATACTCATTACTGTATCCCTTTGAGTAATACTATAGTGCTTGGTGTGGTTTAGTATATCCAATAAGTCCAAATATGGCGTCTATAAGCCCTGATTAGTATATTGCATGAATTTAGCCAGCTGTTTTATTCTATAAACCATGGCTTAGTGTGACTTCTTATAGTCTAAGCATTCTTAACGAGCAAAAAACATTAATGCATGACCCTTAAAATGTGCCTCATTGTCTATCAGAGAACAACTATGTCCATAAAATATGCTACATAATACTTACTAAGAGACATAAAAAGTCCTATTTGGAAACGGTAGTGCCGGAATGAAAGGTAAGTAAAAAATAAGCAGACTACGTGGAAAACACTAGAGTTAAAATCCAGGGTTCAGACCAATCTGTGTCCTATGAAAAAAATAGAAGGTAAATTTATCAGAATTATAATTGCAGATGAGAGCCATCTGCTGACAAGAGAGTCCAAACACATTTATGTTTACAAATATAATGAATAAATGAATGCAATCTGCAGCCCATTAGAATCCTAGCTCTGCCTTATATTTTTCCCCCCAAGCAAGAGTCAAGCCTTCAGGAGCAAACAAAGGAACACCTAGAAGCTGAAATTCCATACACATTTTTTTTGCTTTGTTTTGTTTTTTAACCCACCTGCAAGGGACATTTCACACTCTTCTTCCTCTAATTTCTAATTCCCACTAGCAATGCCCATATCTAAATTTTTCAGGACAACTTCTAAGTCTGCCTTTACTCCAACCATGCCTTGCTGCGTACAAGTAGTCCTCGGCTTACGATCCCAGTTGAGACCAAAAATTACACTGCTAAGTGAGACATGTGTTGAGTGAGTTTTGCCCCCCTCTTTTTTGACTTTCTTGCCACATTTGTTAACCGAATCACTACGGTTGTTACATTAGTAACAGTGAATCTGGCTTCCCCATTGACTTTGCCTGTCAGAAGGTTGCAAAAGGTGATTGCATGATCCTGGGATACTGCAACTGTCATAAATGTGAGCCCAGCATCCAAATATAAATCAATAGACCATGGAGATGCTGCAATGGTTCTATGTTGGGGGGAAAATGGTTCTAAGTCACTTTCGGTGCCTTGGTAACCCTCAAAATGAACTGTTGTAAATCGAGGACTATCTGTACCTGCCCAGCTGCCCAAATCTCCCCTCCAGCTCCTCATGGTGTGGCAAAAACCGATCCAGCAACTATTATAACCATGCCGCCCCATCTCCCACCCTGGTGCCCTTTACCCACGCAGATGTTGAGACAATAACTATACTTGGATTGCAGATTGTAGTTGCCTGCCACCGCTTATCGCAGTAGTTTCCAAACTTGGCAACTTTTAAGACATGTGGACTTCAACTCCCAGGATTCTCCAGCCAACATAGCAGCATCCTTCAGTCTTGAAGTTGCAAATTACCGCATCTCCACCTTGCAGGGTCAAAGAACCAACCTCCCCTTTTCATTGCGAAGGGGCTTGTTTTCCCACGACCCACGCGAAACCGCAGTTCCCTTCTCTGGCTCCAACTAGGAAATAAGTTCACACGCGCGATCGTGCTCAGCCACGCTTCCAGCCAATGCTCCCAGCTGAAAAAAAAAGTGGGGGGGAGGCTCCGCGGTCCGGAATTACCTTGAGGATCCTGGTGACCCCGATCGGCAGGCGCCCTGGGGATTCCATGATTTGGGAAGAATCCCTCCCTCTTGCCTCAGCCAAACATTCCACCCACGTTTGTTGGTGGCGGATAAACAGAGGTTAAATAGTAACCAAAGAAGAGGAATTGGCTCTACACGCAGCTAAAGGCTTGCACCGCTTCTTTGTCGCATAAACAACTCCGCAGTCCGTTCCCTGACAAAGCCGGAAATGTTTGCTGAAACTACTTTCAGCTGTAGTTCCTTGGGAGCGAGAGATGGGTTTTCTCGCGAGAACCGATCAGCGAGGGTTCCCCCCCCCGCCCCGATGCTTGGAGTAACTTGACTCTCGCGAGATTTCTCTGGTCTATGGGTATATAAATGGGGCTGGGCGGGCGTAGTGCGGCGTGAAGAGTTGTGAAAGAGGGTGGTGGCGGTGCTTCTTATTATGGTGTTGGTTGAAAGAAGGGCGGCAAGGGAATAGAAACAAGCGTGGCTTTTCTAAAATGGGAAAGAAAAATTGAGACAAGCAGGAAAGCAAGCTAAGCTTTTAGAAAAAATGTTCTTGTAATTTGAAGTGCAAAGCCGCTTTTGTAATAGCGTGTCTTGGGAGGGCGACTAGGAAATTAAGGAATTAAGCTTTGTCGAGCGGGGAGAAGATGCACGCAGATTGTTTGGGTAGACCTAGGTTTTTTTTTTTTAAATTTTATACGCCGCCCTTCTCCGAAGACTCAGGGCTGCTTACAATTTTTTGGGATACAACCCAGTGTGCTCAGCAATAGCCTTCATTCCATTGATATGCCTGCTTATTACTAAGCGGCATTTTTACAAAGTCAGCTTATTGCCCCCAACAATCTTGGGTCCTCAATTTACCTACCCCGAGATGATGGAAGGCTGAGTCAATCTTGAGCCTGGTGGGATTCGAGCCTACAGTAATTGTAGGCAGCTGGAACTTAAGTGTTAGGCATTTAACAGCCTGAGCCACTGAAGTGAGCCTCACTTCAGTGACTTTATATAACCTTAAAGTAAAATTTACCATGCATTCCATTGAAGCACTATGCATGGACAGATATTACATAGAATAGAAATATAAAGAAAGCTGTTACAAGGAAAAAGGCAGGGAAAAAATAAACCAGGAAGCCATCTATGAAACAAGCACATACATTGTGATTGAAAAGTTAACATGGAAGGCTGTAATAAAGATAAGAATTTTAACTGGCTTCCTTGAACTTTATGGTGTGCTACCCCTTTTTCTCACAGCCTTGTGCCTATCTAATTCTGCCTTAATTTTGCTTAGTGGCTGCATAGCAGCATTGATTAAAAAAACTAAAGCTGAAATCTCACCTCGAGTAATAAATGAGAGTTTACTGATTGAGAATACCTTAGTTCTTCGGTTGTCCCATTCAGGTGCTCAAAACACCTGATATTCTCAATGCCTCCAGGTGCACAATGTCTTTTTTTCTCCAGCAAAGTATTGCTATGCCTGCAGGAATGTGGGGCCTTTCAAGAGTCCATTCTCAATTCAAACCAACCACAGTACCCCAACCCACAATTCCTACAAGAACACTTTGGGTTCCACCATGTTAGCTAAACTCATATTGGACTGCAGTTCTTCAAACTCTGTTTTAGGAGTAAGCTAGTTTGAAGATGAGGAATTCTAATTGCTCTTGGGAAAATTTGCTCAGTGTGGAAACATCTCCCCAAAGAATGAAATATTTTGAGAAGTATTAAAAAGGCAGGATAGACTATTTCCCCTAAAGGAAAAATGGGGGAAAAATGTTTAAGGGAGGCAAAAAGTAGCCCCAGTTTCCCTGCCCCAAGCAGAAACAGACCAGGTTATAGAAATGTTGATTTGGTAATCTATTCAGAAAGACTGAATGGGGAGTGGGGGGGAGATAAGCAACGTAGTTGAGCTAAAGTAGCTCAGACAAACATCTAGGATTTGCATTTCCCCTTTTGCCTATAAAGCCAGCTATGACCCATAGGAATCCAGAAACCCACCTACTCTAAACTCCATTTTTGACAGCTGTCCTAGAATCACATGTGGTTGGTGGTTCTGCTTCATCAATAAATGGAGCCTCTTTCCAATCTTCTAGCCTCCATTTTATTTCCAGTGCCTTTCTACTGGTTTGGAACGGGACCTGGATATTTCTTCCATGAACTGAAATGTAGTATTCTCTAGAAAAATCTGAAATGTGTCTTAAGAGGAGAAGCCATATTGTGTAGCTTTTTTTGCAAATAGTTTTGGAGGGTGCAGACAGAAGGGGTTTGTGTTGTGTGCCTATAATAGCCTAAAATAAAAGCTGGATAGATGTAGTCCTCAGTTCTGTCATTAACCACATTGTAAATAAGGCATTCAAGCAGCATAATGTGTATTGGGGAAAGGGGAAAGCACTTTAAAATCTGAACAGCTAAAGATAAATGTAGCCTGCTGCTTCATTAGAGCTGGGGGTGAGTTGAAGATGAGGTCGTTCAGATAGTTATTTAGAATTTGTTAACAAAGACATCTTGGTGCCCGATTAGTAGAATGTGAGGAAGATGAAATCTTGGAAAAGATTGGGATTTGCCTGGGGAAGTTTTAGCTCCAGTCATAGTTTGTTTTTTTGCCTCCTTGCACCAGCTTAGGTGGCAACTTACAAGCAAGCAATTCTGGCTTTATCCTCTAGTTTTGGAGTTTGGAAAAAAAATATCTCCTCCAAAAAGGCTAGTTGAAAAATCAAGATTATTTCCAACCCCCTCTCCAAATCTTCCCCTGGGTTTCCTATTTTTAATCTTTCCCCTCCACCAGGTCTTTACTATGCTGCTTCTCCATTTCCAGTAAACTGACTCTGGTTTTCCATAAGGGGCATGTTAGTTTGATTATGGTAACCTGACTCCAGAATGATGTTGAGCTGCTCCCAATATAAAGCAGTAAAATATAACAAATTCAATAGAAGTAACACAATGGCAGCCTGTATAGCCTCACCCCTTTTTAACATAGTAAATGACATCACATGTCTGAAGGTGAATGGAAAAATATTGTAGGAAGTTAGCACCCACCCCTCTCCTAGAAAAATGAAGTATCCTGGGAAATATTAAAAGGCAAAATTTTCCCCTAAAAGTAGAAACTCAGAAGCAGAAACTCGCTTCAAAAGCAGAGACTCAGTCCCCATACCTTTGCTAATGGGCCATTCTGGCCTAGGCCAGCCTATTTTACATAACAAAGATCTCCAGGTAGAGCTATAATAGGAATTGCCCAAAGCCCTTTCATTACATCATCACCCAGCAAGGCTCAACCAAGCCTGGAACTCAGGATAGCCTACAGAGTTGCCCCTGCATGGCTTCATGGGAGTCTTGACAACCAATCAGAATACAAGCTCAAATTCAAATCCCAACAGAGGGTATAAAACCCAAACCTTTCAGCACCTCAGCCCTTTTTGGGGGAGCTCAAATGATCCTCTCCACCATTAAACCATGTTTCCAGTGTCTTTTTCCCCACTTGGAACTGAACCCAGAAGGATAATTCTTCCAACAATATACTTATATTAAAATGGTGTATTCGTATTCAAATAGTTCATTTATATTGTAAAGTTCTAGATTAAGGACATAATGGGTTATATATATAGTATTATTCCATACTCCATATCTGAACTCATGTTGAAATCAGATAAACACAATTTTGTTTTAATATCAGATTCATAATTACAAACATACCACTGAAAGAATATTAAATACACTTTTTGCTAAAAACTTGGTATCTTTTGCTGGAAGCTATTTCATCTGATAGTAAGAATTACATTGTTTATTAGCCAATAGGTCATACCAAAACACAGAATAAATCATGAAACATTACACAGTGAAACAATCTGTATAAAATGGAATACAAATATTAAAATGAAGAAACAAACATACAATGTTTCTGTTGCCTCTTCAGTTCACTCCTAGCAGACCCACATATGTAGATTTCAACTGTTCCATTCAAATAAAGGATTGCTATATGATTTTCAAATTCTGACAGCATGTGAAATATGCTGCTTTTAAGTAATCCCAAAAAACAAACGAACAATGTGGTTAAAGTGCTCACGGAGAAGTCAAGAGACTGAGTTTATTTATTTATTTATTTATTTATTCGACTTGTATGCCGCCCTATTCCCTAAGGACTCAGGGCGGCTAACATTAAAACAGAGAAAATTTACAGTAAAACAAGATTAAACAATAAACAAGCCAAATAAATTAAAATAAACCCCGGTCATTCAAGGCCGGCCCGTTGAAACAACCAAGTCTTCAGGTCCGGTGGAAGGGCGGAGGTCAGGGGCCAAGCGGAGATCGGCGGGGAGCTGATTCCAGAGGGCAGGTGCTCCCACAGAGAAGGCCCTAGCCCTGGGGACCGCCAGCCTACAATATCTGACTGGCACCCCAGGAGGCCCCTCCTATGAGAGCGAACAGAGGCGTCGGAGATTGATGCTGGCAGGAGGCGCAAGTACCCTGGACCCAAGCCATTAAGGGCTTTATAAGTTGTAACTAATACCTTGAAGGCGACCGAGGCAACCGGCAACCAATGCAAGCCGCGGGAGGGGTGTAACATGGGAGTATCGGGATACCCCATGCATTCTGCACCAGCTGGAGCCTCGGATCGTCCGCAAGGGAAGCCCCATGTAGAGAGCATTGCAGTAGTCAATCCTAGAGGTGACAAGCATGAGTGACCGTTCGTTGAAGGGCATCTCGGTCCAAATAAGGGCGAAGCTGAACCAGCGAACCTGGGCAAAAGCCCCCTGGCCACAGCTCCCACATGCTCCTCCAAACCGAGCTGTGAGTCCAGGAGGACACCCAGGTTTCGCCCTATCCACGGGGCAACACCTCTCCCCCATGACCAAAGATGGTACATCTAATGAAGACCGAGATGCCGGTAAGAACAGCCACTCCGTCTTGGTGGGGTTGAGCTGAAGCCTGTTACTACCCATCCAGACCCGCATACCGCCTCCAGGCACGGGACATCACGGAGAGAGCATCACTGATCTGGCCTGGGGTGGAGATATAAAGCTGGGTATCATCAGCATACTGATGATACCCCAAAACCTCGGATGATCTCACCCAGCGGTTTCATGTAGATATTAAACAGGAGAGGCGAAAGGACAGACCCCTGCGGCACCCCACAAGTGAGGGGTCTCGGGGTGACCTCTGCCCCCTGCCAACACCGACTGGCGGCCCGAAAGGAAGGAGGAGAACCAAAAACGGTTCCCCCACCCCCAAACCTCTAAGCCGCCGCAGAAGGATACCATGGTCGATGGTATCGAAAGCCGCTGAGAGATCTAAAAGGACTAGGACAGAGGAAAACCCTGTCCCGAGCCCTCCAGAGATCATCCACCAGTGCGACCAATGCTGTCTCCGTGCTGTGTCCGGCCCTGAAGCCCGACTGATACGGATCTAAATACTCAGTTTCCTCCAGGAACAAGGGAAGCTGCTGAACCACCACGCTCTCAACAACCTTAGCTAAAAGCGGAGGTTGGAGACAGGCGATAGTTGTTCAAAACGGCGGGTCCAAAGCAGGCTTCTTGAGGAGGGGCCTCACCACCGCCTCTTTCAAAGCGGCAGGAAAGACTCCTCACTCAAGAAGCGTTAACAACTGCCTGGAGCCAGCCGCGTAACCTCCCTGGAGGCATATACCAACCAGGAAGGGCACGGGTCCAATAAACACGTGGTGGAAGACAGCCTCGCGATGATCCTGTCCACCTCATCAAGGGAGACCAGGTCAAACTCAACCCAGGTAGAATCCACCAGACTCATCGCCACCCCATCGTCAGACCACTGCCAATCAGAGTCCAAGCCAGCAAATTGGCGACTTTATCCGCCAGATGTATACTAAATTCCTCTGCCCTGCCTGCACGGGTCATCCCCCTCAATTGAAGGAGGGAGCGGGTCACCAAACAGGGCAGCAGGGCGATCATCGGCAGACGCAATCAGAGCGGAGAAGGGCACGCCGCCCTGATTGCTTCCAGATAGGTCCTGATATAGGATCGCAACTGGACACGGTCGGATTCGGAGTGGCTGGCCCTCCATCTGCTCTCCAGGCATCTTCTCCGCCGCTTCATCCCCGGAGCTCCTCGGAAACCAGGAGCCCATCCCCGGCGGGAAGAGGCCGCAAGGGGACAACCTGGTCGGGCCCGACGCCGCCTTTGCCAGGCGCCGTCAGCGCCTCGCCGAGCTGTGGTCGAGGGAGGCGGCAAGAACCCCAGCGCCATCTGAAACCTATCCGGGTCCATTAGGCGCCTGGGGCGGAACCATCGTATAGGCTCCTCATCCCAGCAGAGGATAGCCAATTGAAAACCAGCCGCAGGAGATAGTGATCAGTCCACTCACAAAGGGAGGGTCGATAGAGAACCTCCCCAGATCACTACACCACTGCCCGAGATAAAACCAGGTCAAGTGTGTTCCCCCTCGTGGGTGGGTCCATGGATCACCTGGGTCAGGTTCATGGCTGCCATGGATGCCATGAACTCCTGAGCTAAACCCCACGCTTCCCCAGCGACGGCAGATTAAAGTCCCCAGAACTATAAGCCTAGGGAACTCCACCGCCACCTCCGAGGGCTGAGCAGCCCAGGCAGGGCCGCCGCCACGCAGCTGGGGGATAGGCATGCTAGCAGCAAACCCAACCACCACCCGCCCATCTCACGAGGAGGGTCTCACACCCGCCCATCTGCGGGACAGTGACCTCCCTTGGAAACAAGGTCTCTAACAATTATGGCTACCCTCCGCCTCTGCCCCTGGGCCCGAGACTGCACAGCACCCGGAAGCCTGGGGGGTACAGCACCGGAAGCCTGGGGGCACAAATCACATAGAGGGACACCCCCCGGGCCCACCCAGGTCTCAGTAATGCACGCCAGGTCCAGCCTCCTCCTCTATGAGTTCACGGAGGAGGGATGACTTATTGACTACGGACCTGGCATTCAAATAAACCAGTCTGAGCCCAGAGACCACGCCTCCCAAGACCCCAGGGAGCGGGAAGTGACCGGGTCGGAGCGCCACCAAGACGTAAACATCGGCTCCCCACACATGATTTGACCCCCTGTCCCTCCCCTGCCATAGCCGCATCACCCTGTCGATGGACAACCCCCCTCTGCCCGCCAGACCCCGAGGCCCCCCATCCCACTCCCACCCCGCCGAGACCAGAAGTCGCCTGGCAGAGCTGTATAGACGCAGATCGAACACCCACCCCTTCCCTAACCCCTTAAAACAACGAATTAAAAATTTTAAAAGCTTCCCCTTAATTCCAAATTTAAAATTTAGCCCTCTGGTTGCGCCATGCCACCTCCGGATCCCAAGATCCGCCATTGAGGCTCTCGATAACCCAAAGGGCCCCAAAGACAGGGGAACAGTCTGGAGGGCCCAGAGCTCCAACGATGAGTAAGCTAGCATCTATCATCCAAAAGGGGAAAGAAGGGCAAAACAGTCGAATATAGCATAGATGGAACACACAAAAGGACCGGGCATCCAAGGCAAACCCAAACAATCGACCAACCCTCCAACAAGCAGCCTCTCACCGGTGCTAGGGCCAAGATTGAAATGGCCAAGCCACTGCTCTCACCGAGTGACTTATGGTGGGATGGTGATGCAAACAAAACCCTGTCCCCTCACAACAGGGGAGGATATGCCTCCATTGCCCTCCCACTGCAATGGGAAAGAGCCAGGTCCAAAGGGGGAGAGAGTCCAAGCTGAAAAACCAAACGGGAATAGTCATTGATGGTAAAATGAATAGTCATTGATGGTAAAATGACTCCAAGGCAGTCAGAAGGAGTTCTAGTCCACTTTGGGCATATGAAAGCTGGTTGGGTGACTTTAGGCCAGTTACTCTGCTTCCCAACTCATCTCACTTTTTGTGGAAAAAAGTGAGGAAGAAATACTTGTATTCATTGCCATGAGTTACTGTAAAGTAATAAAGACGGGATAAAAATCTTAACCAGCCTTTTCCTTACACAATTGACAATTGGATGTGTTACGTCTTTTATTGCTAGACTTCTGCAAATAAAAGTTGTTCATTAGAAGGGGCTTGGTTAAAACTATTTAACCTTTGTGTCCTGCTTCAATCCTGCATGTATAAATACTTCTGCTTGGGCATTTTTGTCTTTGAGAATTTTGGAAAATTGAAAAGTATGTTTTATACATCAATTTTGGTGTGCCAACCTTACTGAGGATGATCCGTACAAAACAGTATGGTTATAATTATAGGTTTCTCAGACAAGGCTCTGGGTGAGGTGTCTGGTAGAAGGTGAAGAGTCAAATAGTTTCTAAGGCTGAAACAAGTGTCAATATTTCATGTTATATACACAACTGCTATAAAATTCAGTTTCCTTGTAGGTTACAATTGTTGCCCTGTATCATAGGGGTCAATATCGAACAAATTAATCTGGTACTGATGGTTGCATCTGTAAACCCAGCAACTACTGCTAATGATAGTTCTATCCTTTCATTTTTTAATTGGTGGGCTTCTGGACAACTGAGATTAGAATTGAGGACCGTTTAACAGCTGCCCCAATTTAGGGTTCTTATCAAAAATAACTAAGTGTAGGGGTAATATCCACTTGCAATGTGAGAAAAATTAGGATTCACTATGGAATCAACTAGTAGAAGCATTTCTTGAATTTGCTTGGACTGATTCTCAGCCAGTAATGTTAAACCATCAATTACAGACTTATTCTCCAAATAATATGAAGATTGTTATTGATCTGCTGCATAAGCTTTTATGATTCTAGTTTGGGCTTTTGAACTAGTATGACAAGTTTTGAAATGTACAATTTGCTATGGGTTTTCTTAACTTGTTTGAAAGTATAATTCTCCAAGGCCTTTAATTTGTCTATTTTTTATTGGCATCCAAAAGCTGATTGAATGTAGCAATGACTTTCTGAGCTGTTAAAAGGTGATTCTTGGCCATTAAATCCAGGTCTCTCTTGAAATTGTTCCCAGGGTCAGCAAAATCCTCCCCGCTATCTCCTATTAGCACCTCATTTTCAGAAAAAGGACAATTGTCTACTTCCCAGTCTAGTGAAGAAGAATTGCTCACAGAGCTTACAAGGGGAGAAGAAGAGGGTTCTCTTTTTTTGTTCCTGCTTTTGTCATTTTATTTATTTATTTATTTAATTTGACTTGTATGCCGCCCCCTCTCCAAAGGGACTCGGGGCAGCTCACAGCTAAAACATAACAATAAATAATTACCTAAAACCAGATTAAACAAAAATAAGTCAAATATAAAAGTTTAAAACCCCCAAAGTTAAAACAACCATCAACCCACCCCCCAAGGAGGTCAGCACAGCCTGGACTGCGCAAATAACCAGGTCTTTCAATCATGGCGGAAGGTGCGGAGATCGGGGGCCAACCGGAGCTCCGGCGGAAGCTGATTCCACAAAGTGGGAGCCGCCACAGAATAGGCCCTCCCCCGGGTCACCGCCAAATGACATGAGTTGCTGATGGCACCCCGAGGAGCCCCCGTCTGTGCACTTGCACGGGGCGGTTGGTATTTGATGCTGGCAGGAGTCATTCTCATAAATACCCTGGACCCATGCCTTGTAGGACTTTGAATGTTAACACAAGAACCTTGAATCTCACATGGAGAACTTCTGCACTGAATTTTGATCACAAGTAAAGAGAACCAATGGCTGCCTTTTATATACACACCTCTTAAGGGGAACTTTACTCTCCAGCCTTAAAGGGAAATACCCATACTCTGCTGAATCACCCTTGTTACATCAGCCAGACTTTACATCAGATTCACAGCATCAAGCAGCAGCTACTCAATGCTGGTCAGTTGTTAAATCTTAATACCTTAACACTCCTCCCATTTGTATATTATCCCAAGAGACAGTTTCCAATCATTAGCAATGAGGGCTTCCGCTAATCCTTATAGCTCTGAGTTGCAGTATGTCAGGAAAAGCGCTCTTTTCTTGGCATCCATTGCCACCTGGAGACTGTTTACTTCCATGTGCATCTTAAAACACTCCATATACAATGACCACTTTTTCTTTTGCTGGGTCATATGGTATAGATGTTGGGTGGTGGGCTATCCTGGTTCAGCTGGTGCAGTACTCAAGGTGTCTGCTAAGATGGCCGCAGATGCCACAAGGTTGTCCTTTGTTCTCTCCTCAATATCCCACCTTCATCGCCAGTGTTAAGATGGGGCGGAAGGCAGAGGCAGGACATGCCGATTCCTTAAAAGTCTTTATTTGGAAGATCCCAAAAGAAAAAGTGGTAAAGCCGCAACTGGTGCTGTCTTTTAAACCATAAACCTCAGCAAAGAATTTGCGAGCACTTATAAAAGTGTTATCCATGTGCCAGGTGTCAAGATTCTGGCAAATATTGGGATCCTCCTAGATTCATCTCCGAAATTGCCAAGAATGGCTCTTCTACACCCTGTGTTGGTGAATAGATCTTGTATTCCTTGGGTAGTACAAGGTTATCCATGCTGACTGAGACCGAAGGTGCTACCTGTATTTAGTTTCGCCTCTGCCTAATAGTTTTCCACAATCTTGTAATTTGCAGGTATAATCTAGACCTCTGTTCCTTTCAGAGGTTCTTGAGCTGAGTATCATCCAGGTCACTAATCTTGCCACTCCCACTGCTGAGTGGCAATGGGAATGCTCGTTGATCTTTGTAATTTCTCCATTTCTGATGTGAATTCTGGCCTTGCATTGGGATACGTTGCTCACAGTGCCAAAATGTGTAATGGAAGAGTCAACTTGCTCAGCCCAACAAGTATGTCGAGGTAGCCATTAGAAGCAAATTCTTCTCTTCACCTCTGGTTTATAACAGTAACATCCATGGTGCATGTAGCTATGAACAAGTCCTAATTTTGGAAAAAGTTGGGAAAAAGAGCCCATCTGCGCACCATAAAGAAGTTGAACTTATTGGCTTGGCTTCAAATGGTTTGAGTGCTGCAGGCATATAGTGGCCAGTTCCTCCAACAGTTAGATTCCCTAGCACTGCGTGAAGGGTGAGCTCTCGTCACTCATCTCAGATGCTGCCCACATGCAGTTTAAATGCATGTTCTATTCCCTCCCTCACCTTTGGTCTTACCTTCCAGTTCCATGGCTCTATGGAAGGTAAGATTTGTGAAGGGTGGGGGTCAGCAGTGGGCGGGCCATGTGTGCAGCGCAGTCTGCTGTTACCGTGCAGCTTGGTTTAATTGCTTTTATGGTGGTGCTTTTGGGGGGACATTCCTTTGCGGACCACCAAAATTTTCCCACCAGTTGGCAACCACTGATTTAGAAGATCCCAAAAGAAAAAGCAGCAGAGCCGCAACCGGTGCCGGCTTTTAAACCCAGCGCTGTCCAACATTTCAGCTCTATTTCTCCTGCCAGTGGCTGTTCCAATGAGTGGAGTCTTGACGTCAGACTCCACTCACATCAATATGTAATACATGAATATTTCTTAGCCATATTTAACACCCCTCCCTTTTTAGTAGTGACTTGCCCAATCAGCTTTGGTTTTCCGTATGTAGTCTTGTAAGCAGACGGGGCTTTCACGGGTGTGACTGGGCCTGCACAGCTCACTTGTTCCTGAAGCGGTGGCCTATGTGGACAACTCCACCACTGCTCTGGGCTTTGCCTGTGGAACTGCCTCGAAGCTTTCCGAGTCGTGGCAGGACTCCCCATCTAAGGTTAATTTCCCAGCTATTCTATTTGGGTTGGAGGTTAGGTTGGGGTTTTTCTGGTGGACCTCTTGCATTTATAGTTGTCAGGGCTGGTTGTGTGTCACCATGTTGAGCTTCTTTGATTTCTAATCTGATCTCTGTGTTTGCCAGCTGGCCCTTAGTCGGTCAATATGCCTACCCGTATTTTCTCCTTCCATCTCCACTTTGTAGGACCGGGGGACGGTGATTTCTATTATTTTTGCAGTTAACCAGGTGCCCCCCCCCAGTGTAATTGTGGGCATGTACTTGGTCCCCAATCCCAAAATTCCTGCATTTCCCAGTCATGTCCACCAGGGTTCCATTGTTACAATTCGGAAGGACTTTATCTAGAGTCGATCTTATTTTCCGACCCATTAATAATTCTTCCAGGCTTTTGTGTGTAATATGTTGGATTATTTTCTCCTGCCAGTCTCCTGGGCCCATTTTCCTAAGAGTTTCCTTGGTGGATCTTACCATCCGTTCAGCTTGCCCACTCTCAGCCAGGTGTGCCAACACTGAGAGGGCATGGTGGATCCCTTGTCTGACAGAAAGCTCTCAAACTGGTGTGCAGTGAATTGGGGGGCATTGTCTGATACTAGTATGTCGGGCAACCGGTGAGTGGCAGATAGTTTCTGCAGAGCCCTGATGGTGGCTTCGGTCGTGGTTGATTTCATGATTCTATTTCCAACCAATTCAAATACGCATCCACTAATATTAGGAAAGTCTGGCCTTGGAATGGTCCTGTGAAATCTACATACACCCATGCCCAGGGGGCCGTGGGTGTTTCCCATTTCAGGGTGTGTGTGCTGGTTGGGACTCCTGGCATGGTAGGCACATAGCAACCCATTCTTCTCTTTGTCTAGCCCCGGCCACCAAATGTAACTCCTAGTGAGAGCTTTTATTCTCACTATTCGCAGGTGACCTTCATATAATTTTAGCACCCTTTTCCTTAACCCCTTTGGTATGACCACTCTCCCCCCCCACAGTAGGCATCCCTTTAATACTGACAGTTCCATTTGCCTGTTTTAAAAGGTGTAAACTTGCTTTCCCCCATTGTTCCTGACCATCCCCTCCATACCCAATTTGAAACTTGTGCCAAAGTCCTGTCTTTGGCTGTCATCTCGTGATCTCAGCCGATGTCAGCAGGCTTGGCTCAAGACCTTCCACCAGCAATATGGATGTGGAGGGTGCTGGGTCCTCAACCATGTCCAGAAGTGGGTAGTGGCTGAGGGCATCTGCATGGTTTATCGTTTTTCCTGGTCTGAATTAGCTGGTAGCTGTAGGCTGCCAAGAAGACAGTCCATCTCAACATTCTCTGGGACAATATGTTGGGGTAGGTTTGTCCCCTGAATGCCCAACAATGGCTTGCAGTCAGTGACTAAGATGCTATAGAAGTTAAGCAGGCCTAGGAATGACTGTAATTCTGTCTTGTTTTGGGGTGTTGGGGCTTCCTTGATCGCCTTAAGTTTGCTACTTGTGGGATGAATGCCCAACCCATCAATTTGGAACCCCAGTGTGCTGGTTAGACAGAAGTGTGCTGGTTAGACAGTATATAGTTAGTTTGGGAATGAGAGCTGTCCCCTTGAGGGAATGCTTCATGGGAAATGTAGTTAATGCCTCTTTGGAGACGTAATACATGTCATGTGGTCATATCTGTAATCCTGATTGGTCACTGAATTGACATGTTTATTTATTTATTTGACTTGTGTGCTTGCTCTCCGAAAGGACTGGGGTGGCTCACAGCTAAAACAGACAATAAATTAATTATCTAAAACACTATTGAATAATACAAGCCAAATTAATCTAAAACCCTTATAATTTTAAAATTTAAATCTCCCCCCTCCAAGAGGTCAGCACAGCCCAGCCTGTTGAAATAACCAGGTTTTCAAGTCATGGCGGAAGGTGTGAAGGTCAGGGGCCAAAGGACCCAGGGGTAATTGGTTCCATAAGGGGAACTGCCACAGAGTAGGCCCTCCCGGGCACCACCAAACAACACTGGCTGCAGACGGCACCCGAGGAGCCCCTGCCTGCTGCCAGACAGGCGGTTGGCATTCAATGCCGGCAGGAGACACTGCCATAAATATCCCGGACCCATGCCTTGCAGGACTTTGAATGTTAACACCAAAACCTTGAATCTCACCCAGAGGACAACTGGCAACCAATGCAGATCGCCAGGAGGGGTGTAACATGGGAGTACTGAAACTCCCATCACCACTCGCGGCCGCATTCTGCACCAGCTGAAGCGCCCGGATGTTATGCAAGGGCAGTCCTAAATACAGAGCGTTGTAGTAGTGAGTGAGTAACAAGTGCCTGAGTGGCTGTGCGCCGACCTGGGCAAAGGCCCCCTGGCCACGGCTCCCACCTGATCCTCCAACCTGAGCCCGAGTCCAGGAGGACCCCAGGTTCCATGCCCTGTCCACGGGGCAACACCTCTTCCCCCATGACCAAAGGTGGAATCTCTTGACTGGACTGAGATGCCTGTATGAACAATCACTGCGTCTTGGCGGATTGAGCGAAGCATGTTCCTGCCCATCCAGATCCGTACCGCATCCAGACAATGGGATATCACGGATAGGGCATCACTGATGTGGTGATGTACAATTGTGTATCATCAGCGTACTGATGATACTTCACCCCAAAACCATGGATGATCTCACCCAATGGCTTCATATAGATGTTGAACAAGAGGGGCGAGAGGACCGACCCCTGGAGGACCCCACAAGTGACAGCCCTGCTACCTCTGCCCCCTGCCAACACCGATTGCGAGCACCCCAAGAGGTAGGAGGTGAACCACTACAAAACAGTGCCCCCCCTCCCAACCCCTCAAGACACCGCAACAGGATACCATGGTTGATGGTATCAAAAGCTGCTGAGAGGTCTAACAGGACCAGGACAGAGGAGAATCCCCTGTCCCATGCCCTCCAGAGATCATCAACCAGTGCGACCAATGCCGTCTCCATGCTATACCCAGGTTGGAAGCCTGATTGGTATGGATCCAGGTAGTCCGCTTCCTCCAGGAAAAGCGAGAACTGCTGAGCCACCACACTCTCAACAACCTTCAACAAAAGGTTGGAGACGGACAAAAGTTGTTCAATCGGCTGGGTCCAGGGCAGGTTTCTTCAGGAGGGGCCTCAACACTGCCTCTTTCAAGGTGGTGGGAAAGGACCCCTCCCTTAATGAAGGTTGGGCTGGGGGAGTTTTTGGTCATTCTTACCTGGAGCCCAGCATCATGCTGGAGTCTTCCTTTGCTACAACACTATGGGATGAAGCACATGGCAACATCTTTTCACACTATGAAGACAACAATGCAAGAATTGGACATTAGATGAATCTCAGCATAACTGAATTATACCTTGAGGATGCCTGATATAATCCAAAAAGTAACTTTATATGGAAGCCTTTGTAGTGTTGACTGCTTATCCCAGGAATTTTGGGAAAATAAGATTACCTGGGACAAGAAAGTGAAAAGACTGTTCCTGAGATTTCCCATCCCAGTTTTGTCTTGAAGGCAAATGGGAAGCTTCTCAGTCCTCTGACTACTTCAATGCAAGCTAAAGCATCAGGGGCATCTACTCTCAGCAAGAGCAGAATCTGGGTTTCAGGATCTAGAGCAGGAAGGTGATGAGCCATGTGCTTCAGGTGATTCCACAAGGCTGGGGCGCAAACAGAGTAGTCCCAAGACACTACTAGCCAACATTGTCTTACTGCGGTACCCAAAGAGTCCCATCTCTGCGCATGCACAGGGCGTCGGTATTTGATGTTGGCAGGAGCGGCTCCATAAGTACGGACCCAAATCGTAAAGGACTTTGAATGTTAAAACCAACACCTTGAATCTCACCCAGACAGCAACTGGCAACCAATGCAGCTCATGCAGGAGGGTGTAACATGGGAGTATCGGGAAGCTCCCATCACAACCCACACAGCCGCATTCTGCACCAGCTGAAACCTCGGATGGTATGCAAGGGCAGTCCTAGATAGAGAGCATTGCAGTAGTCAAGTCGGGACGTCACAAGTGCATGAGTGATCGTGCAAAGGGCATCTCGGTCAGATATGGGCGCAACTGAGGCGTACCTGGGCAAAAGCCCCCTGGTCTGGCCCTCACCTGCTCCTCCAAACTGAGCCGTGAATCCAGGAGGACCCCAAGCCCACAGGGGCAACACCTCTCCCCTATGACCAAAGATGGAATCGATTGACTGGGCTGAGATGCCTGTATGCACAACCACTCAGTCTTGGCCAGGTTGAGCTGTAGTCCTTTCCTGCCCATCCAGATCCATAGCATCCAGGCACTGGGTCATCATGGAGAGGGCATCACTGATTTGGTTTGGGGTGGAGATATACAGCTGGGTATCATCAGCGTACTGGTGATACCTCACCCAAAACCATGGATGATCTCAGCCCGGCTTCATATAGATGTTGAACAGGAGGGGAGAGGACCGACCCCTGAGGAACCCCAAAAGTGGCGCCTCAGGGCCGACCTCTGCCCTCCTGCCAACACCGATTGCAAATGCCCGAGAGGTAGGAGGAGAACCACTGCAAAACAGTGCCCCCACTCCCAACCCCACAAGGCTCTGCAATAAGATACCATGGTTGATGGTATGAAGGCATGAGAGATCTAATAGGACTAGGACAGAGGAAAATCCCTGTCCCGAGCCCTCCAGAGATCATCCATCAGCGACCAATGCCGTCTCTGTGCTGAACCGGGCCAGAAGCCCGATTGATACGGATCTAGATAGTGCTTCATCCAGGAAAAGTGGAAACTGCTGAGCCACCACACTCTCAACAACCTTCACCAAAAATGAAGGTTGGAGACTGGCGAAGTTGTTTAAAACGGCTGGGTCCAGAGCAGGCTTCTTCAGGAGGGGCCTCACCACCGCCTCTTTCAAGGTGGCAGGAAAGACCCCTCCCTCAGCGAGGCATTAACAACTGCCTGGAGCCAGCCACGTGGTCTCCCTGGAGGCATACACCATCCAGGAAGGACACGGGTCCAATAAACATGTGGTGGAACTCAGTCGTGCATAATCCTGTCCACTCATCCTCAGAAACAGGATCGAACTCAGCCCAGATGACATTGGCCAGACTCTCTGTAAGCCCTCCTCAGACCACTGCAAAGTAGAGTTCAACCTGTCCCAGATCGAGCAATCTTATCAGAATATTGTCCAAATTCCTCAGCCCTACCCTGCAGAGGGTCCTCCGCTCCCAATGTAAAAGGGTGTGACCCTGAACAGGGTGGCTGCTTGAGCATATGAGTGGAGAGGTAAGCCCTCCTCGCCCCGAGCTCCCAGGTAAATCTAATATAGGCTCTTAGCTGGGTTGGTGGGTCAGGCGGGCGGGTTGACCTCCATCTGCTCTCTAAACCCCTCCTCTGCTGCTTCATCTCCGAGCTCCTCTGTAAACCAGGGAGCTACCTGGGATCTGTGGCAGTGAGGGAGGGCGTAAGGGACAACCTGGTTGAGGCCTCCTGTGCATGTTGCCATGCAGTGCTACCACCTCGGCGAGCTGTGGACAAGGCGGGCAGAAACCCCAGCTCTGCCTGGAACCTCTCAGGGTCCATCAGGTGTCTGGGGTGGAACCATCTTGGTGGTTCCTCATCCCAGCGGGGAGGGGGGCGGCCTGTTGGAAGACCAGCCATAGGAGATAGTGATCTGACCATGCAACAGGCTGAACATTGACACTGCCAGCCCCAGATCACTCGCCACTGCTCGAGACAAAAATAAGGTCAAGCATGTTGCCCCCCTTGTGCGTGGGACCCTGTATTATCTGGGTCAGCCCCATGCCACCATGGAAGCCATGAACTCCTGGGTCAAACCCAAGCGCCCCCAGGGAGGCAGGTTGAAGTCACCCAAGACCAAAGGCCGGGAACTCCACCGCCACTCCCGAGAGGGCATCAAGGAACCCAGGCAGGGCAGCTGTTACACAGCTGGGGAAAGGTATGCAAGCAGCAGGCCCAACCGACCACCAGGCCCCAAGCGCAGGAGGAGGGCCTCACACCTGCCTGTCTGTGGAACAGAGACCTCCCTTGGAATCAAGGTCTCCTGAATAACAATGGCCACCCCACCCCCCCTACCCTGGGCTCTAGGCTGGTGCAAAACCCCAAAACCTGGGGGCATAAATCCACCAGAGGAACTCCACCCTCTGGCCCCAACCAGGTTTCAGTGATGCAAGCCAGGTCCAGCGCCCTCCTCAATCACTTCCCGGAGGAGGGATGCCTTATTAGCCATGGACCTGGCATTAAAATACACCAGCCGGAGCCCAGGGGCTCCTATCCCTATCCCCAGAGTGGGCAGAGACATGGGGTCGGGCGGCTCCACAGCTTCGCAAACAGTGGCAGCGCTCCTGTTCACGATCTGACCCCCGCCTCTCTGTCCCCTGCCGAATCCGATCACCCTGGGAATCGCCATTCCCACCTTGTATCCCAGAGCCCCAGAGACCCCCTCCCCACACACACATGATCCACAGCCAGGCTGGACTGAGTTCCGCTGATCGGTGGTAATTCAACAGATATCGCCCAGACCCCCTCCCAGAACCCCTTAAAAATTTAGTTAAAAAATTTAACAAAGAGGTCTTGGCACCCCTCTTTCCCTTTTGCTCCAGACCCCCACCCTTATCCGCGCGATGCCACCTCTCGGGATTCCAAAATCCATCATCGAGGAAGGCCGATGGAAGTCCAGCAGGCCATATCCTGCCAGAGGAGTCCTTAAGGCCTGCAATTCTGCGGGAATAAGTCCATAGCACAACAGATGGTCCATGTTTTGGGGAAAGATGGTAAGCGTCCAGATGGAATACCCAGTCCAAAATAAGATGTACCAGCCAACTAACTTGTCCAACCCCAGCTGTCCTCTCATGACAACCGGGGGAGGAGATGATAAACCTCCATGGAACAACCCCCGCTCTCACCATTGGTGGAAGTTTCAATGGCTGGGGCCAAGATGGTAAGGCTAGTTGGTACAGCCAGTCAGCCTATAGGGGGGAAGCACCCCAACCCCACCATCCTCACACCACAGCAGGGTGGGCTACCCCCAGATGCTCAGCAGCATCCTCTCACCACGGTGGAGAGCATCCCAAGGCCACATCAGGACTGGGAAGGAGGGGACACAGAAAAGAGGTACAGAAAAAGGAAGGGAAAAAAACTTCATATTTATTTATTTATTTATTTATTTATTTATTTATTTATTTATTTATTTATTTATTTATTTGACTTGTATGCCACCCCCTCTCCTGAAGGACTCGGGGCAGCTTACAAATTAAAAGCAACACAACAATAAATTAGGTAAAAACCAGATTAAACAAATT
>CM019148.1:143758916-143870374 GCA_009733165.1 Naja naja
GAGATTAGAATTAGGACTGTTTAACAGCTGCCCCAATTTAGGTTCTTATCAAAAATAACTAAGTGTAGGGTAATATCCACTTGCAATGTGAGAAAATTAGGATTCACTATGGAATCAACTAGTAGAAGCATTTCTTGAATTTGCTTGGACTGATTCTCAGCCAGTAATGTTAAACCATCAATTACAGACTTATTCTCCAAATAATATGAAGATTGTTATTGATCTGCTGCATAAGCTTTTATGATTCTAGTTTGGGCTTTTGAACTAGTATGACAAGTTTTGAAATGTACAATTTGCTATGGGTTTTCTTAACTTGTTTGAAAGTATAATTCTCCAAGGCCTTTAATTTGTCTATTTTTTATTGGCATCCAAAAGCTGATTGAATGTAGCAATGACTTTCTGAGCTGTTAAAAGGTGATTCTTGGCCATTAAATCCAGGTCTCCCTTGAAATTGTTCCCAGGGTCAGCAAAATCCTCCCCGCTATCTCCTATTAGCACCTCGTTTTCAGAAAAAGGACAATTGTCTACTTCCCAGTCTATTGAAGAAGAATTGCTTACAGAGCTTACAAGGGGAGAAGAAGAGGGTTCTCTTTTTTTGTTCCTGCTTTTGTCATTTTATTTATTTATTTATTTAATTTGACTTGTATGCCGCCCCCTCTCCAAAGGGACTCAGGGCAGCTCACAGCTAAAACATAACAATAAATAATTACCTAAAACCAGATTAAACAAAAATAAGTCAAATATAAAAGTTTAAAACCCCCAAAGTTAAAACAACCATCAACCCACCCCCCAAGGAGGTCAGCACAGCCTGGACTGCGCAAATAACCAGGTCTTTCAATCATGGCGAAGGTGCGGAGATCGGGGCCAACGGAGTTCCGCGAAGCTGATTCCACAAAGTGGAGCCTCCACAGAATAGGCCCCTCCCCGGTCACCGCCAAATGACATGAGTTGCTGATGGCACCCGAGGAGCCCCCGCTGTGCACTTGCACGGGCGGTTGGTATTTGATGCTGGCAGGAGTCATTCTCATAAATACCCTGGACTCATGCCTTGTAGGACTTTGAATGTTAACACAAGAACCTTGAATCTCACATGGAGAACTTCTGCACTGAATTTTGATCACAAGTAAAGAGAACCAATGGCTGCCTTTTATATACACACCTCTTAAGGAACTTTACTCTCCAGCCTTAAAGGGAAATACCCATACTCTGCTGAATCACCCTTGTTACATCAGCCAGACTTTACATCAGATTCACAGCATCAAGCAGCAGCTACTCAATGCTGGTCAGTTGTTAAATCTTAATACCTTAACACTCCTCCCATTTGTATATTATCCCAAGAGACAGTTTCCAATCATTAGCAATGAGGGCTTCCGCTAATCCTTATAGCTCTGAGTTGCAGTATGTCAGGAAAAGCTTTTCTTGGCATCCATTGCCACCTGGAGACTGTTTACTTCCATGTGCATCTTAAACACTCCATATACAATGACCACTTTTCTTTTGCTGGGTCATATGGTATAGATGTTGGGTGGTGGGCTATCCTGGTTCAGCTGGTGCAGTACTCAAGGTGTCTGCTAAGATGGCAGATGCCACAAGGTTGTCCTTTGTACTCTCCTCAATATCCCACCTTCATCGCCAGTGTTAAGATGGGGCGGAAGGCAGAGGCAGGACATGCTGATTCCTTAAAAGTCTTTATTTGGAAGATCCCAAAAGAAAAAGTGGTAAAGCCGCAACTGGTGCTGTCTTTTAAACCATAAACCTCAGCAAAGAATTTGCGAGCACTTATAAAAGTGTTATCCATGTTCCAGGTTTAAAGATTACTGTAGAATGTATAAACAAGTACTTCTGGCAAATATTGGGATCCTCCTAGATTCATCTCCGAAATTGCCAAGAATGGCTCTTCTACACCCTGTGTTGGTGAATAGATCTTGTATTCCTTGGGTAGTACAAGGTTATCCATGCTGACTGAGACCGAAGGTGCTACCTGTATTTAGTTTCGCCTCTGCCTAATAGTTTTCCACAATCTTGTAATTTGCAGGTATAATCTAGACCTCTGTTCCTTTCAGAGGTTCTTGAGCTGAGTATCATCCAGGTCACTAATCTTGCCACTCCCACTGCTGAGTGGCAGTGGGAATGCTCGTTGATCTTTGTAATTTCTCCATTTCTGATGTGAATTCTGGCCTTGCATTGGGATACGTTGCTCACAGTGCCAAAATGTGTAATGGAAGAGTCAACTTCGCTCAGCCCAACAAGTATGTCGAGGTAGCCATTAGAAGCAAATTCTTCTCTTCACCTCTGGTTTATAACAGTAACATCCATGGTGCATGTAGCTATGAACAAGTCCTAATTTTGGAAAAAGTTGGAAAAAGAGCCCATCTGCGCACCATAAAGAAGTTGAACTTATTGGCTTGGCTTCAAATGGTTTGAGTGCTGCAGGCATATAGTGGCCAGTTCCTCCAACAGTTAGATTCCCTAGCACTGCGTGAAGGGTGAGCTCGTCACTCATCTCAGATGCTGCCCACATGCAGTTTAAATGCATGTTCTATTCCCTCCCTCACCTTTGGTCTTACCTTCCAGTTCCATGGTTCTATGGAAGGTAAGATTTGTGAAGGGTGGGGGTCAGCAGTGGGCGGGCCATGTGTGCAGCGCAGTCTGCTGTTACCGTGCAGCTTGGTTTAATTGCTTTTATGGTGGTGCTTTTGGGGACATTCCTTTGCGGACCACCAAAATTTTCCCACCGGTTGGCAACCACTGATTTAGAAGATCCCAAAAGAAAAAGCAGCAGAGCTGCAACCGGTGCCAGCTTTTAAACCCAGCTGTCCAACATTTCAGCTCTATTTCTCCTGCCAGTGGCTGTTCCAA
Organism: Naja naja; assembly: GCA_009733165.1. Lineage (NCBI taxonomy): Eukaryota > Metazoa > Chordata > Lepidosauria > Squamata > Elapidae > Naja > Naja naja. Next base: position 143,761,776 of record CM019148.1, read on the forward strand.
TGAGTGGAGTCTTGACGCCAGACTCCACTCACATCAATATGTAATACATGAATATTTCTTAGCCATATTTAACACCCCTCCCTTTTTAGTAGTGACTTGCCCAATCAGCTTTGGTTTTCCGTATGTAGTCTTGTAAGCAGACGGGCTTTCACGGGTGTGACTGGGCCTGCACAGCTCACTTGTTCCTGAAGCGGTGGCCTATGTGGACAACTCCACCACTGCTCTGGGCTTTGCCTGTGGAACTGCCTCGAAGCTTTCCGAGTCGTGGCAGGACTCCCCATCTAAGGTTAATTTCCCAGCTATTCTATTTGGGTTGGAGGTTAGGTTGGGGTTTTTCTGGTGGACCTCTTGCATTTATAGTTGTCAGGGCTGGTTGTGTGTCACCATGTTGAGCTTCTTTGATTTCTAATCTGATCTCTGTGTTTGCCAGCTGGCCCCTTAGTCGGTCAATATGCCTACCCCGTATTTTCTCCTTCCATCTCCACTTTGTAGGACCGGGGGACGGTGATTTCTATTATTTTTGCAGTTAACCAGGTGCCCCCCCCCAGTGTAATTGTGGGCGTGTACTTGGTCCCCAATCCCAAAATTCCTGCATTTCCCAGTCATGTCCACCAGGGTTCCATTGTTACAATTCGGAAGGACTTTATCTAGAGTCGATCTTATTTTCCGACCCATTAATAATTCTTCCAGGCTTTTGTGTGTAATATGTTGGATTATTTTCTCCTGCCAGTCTCCTGGGCCCATTTTCCTAAGAGTTTCCTTGGTGGATCTTACCATCCGTTCAGCTTGCCCACTCTCAGCCAGGTGTGCCAATGCTGAGAGGGCATGGTGGATCCCTTGTCTGCCAGAAAGCTCTCAAACTGGTGTGCAGTGAATTGGGGGCATTGTCTGATACTAGTATGTCGGGCAACCGGTGAGTGGCAGATAGTTTCTGCAGAGCCCTGATGGTGGCTTCGGTCGTGGTTGATTTCATGATTCTATTTCCAACCAATTCAAATACGCATCCACTAATATTAGGAAAGTCTGGCCTTGGAATGGTCCTGTGAAATCTACATACACCCATGCCCAGGGGCCGTGGGTGTTTCCCATTTCAGGGTGTGTGTGCTGGTTGGGACTCCTGGCATGGTAGGCACATAGCAACCCATTCTTCTCTTTGTCTAGCCCCGGCCACCAAATGTAACTCCTAGTGAGAGCTTTTATTCTCACTATTCGCAGGTGACCTTCATATAATTTTAGCACCCTTTTCCTTAACCCCTTTGGTATGACCACTCTCCCCCCCCACAGTAGGCATCCCTTTAATACTGACAGTTCCATTTGCCTGTTTTTAAAAGGTGTAAACTTGCTTTCCCCCATTGTTCCTGACCATCCCCTCCATACCCAATTTGAAACTTGTGCCAAAGTCCTGTCTTTGGCTGTCATCTCGTGATCTCAGCCGATGTCAGCAGGCTTGGCTCAAGACCTTCCACCAGCAATATGGATGTGGAGGGTGCTGGGTCCTCAACCATGTCCAGAAGTGGGTAGTGGCTGAGGGCATCTGCATGGTTTATCATTTTTCCTGGTCTGAATTAGCTGGTAGCTGTAGGCTGCCAAGAAGACAGTCCATCTCAACATTCTCTGGGACAATATGTTGGGGTAGGTTTGTCCCCTGCGAGAATGCCCAACAATGGCTTGCAGTCAGTGACTAAGATGCTATAGAAGTTAAGCAGGCCTAGGAATGACTGTAATTCTGTCTTGTTTTGGGGTGTTGGGGCTTCCTTGATCGCCTTAAGTTTGCTACTTGTGGGATGAATGCCCAACCCATCAATTTGGAACCCCAGTGTGCTGGTTAGACAGAAGTGTGCTGGTTAGACAGTATATAGTTAGTTTGGGAATGAGAGCTGTCCCCTTGAGGGAATGCTTCATGGGAAATGTAGTTAATGCCTCTTTGGAGACATAATACATGTCATGTGGTCATATCTGTAATCCTGATTGGTCACTGAATTGACATGTTTATTTATTTATTTGACTTGTGTGCCGCTTGCTCTCCGAAAGGACTCGGGGTGGCTCACAGCTAAAAACAGACAATAAATTAATTATCTAAAACACTATTGAATAATACAAGCCAAATTAATCTAAAACCCTTATAATTTTAAAATTTAAATCTCCCCCCTCCAAGAGGTCAGCACAGCCCAGCCTGTTCAAATAACCAGGTTTTCAAGTCATGGCGGAAGGTGTGAAGGTCAGGGGCCAAACGGAGCCCCAGGGGTAATTGGTTCCATAAGGCGGGAACTGCCACAGAGTAGGCCCTCCCCCGGGGCACCACCAAACAACACTGGCTCGCAGACGGCACCCCGAGGAGCCCCTGCCTGTGCGCTCGTACAGGGCGGTTGGCATTCAATGCCGGCAGGAGACACTGCCATAAATATCCCGGACCCATGCCTTGCAGGACTTTGAATGTTAACACCAAAACCTTGAATCTCACCCAGAGGACAACTGGCAACCAATGCAGATCGCCAGGAGGGGTGTAACATGGGAGTACTGGGAAACTCCCATCGCATTCTGCACCAGCTGAAGCGCCCGGATGTTATGCAAGGGCAGTCCTAAATACAGAGCGTTGTAGTAGTCGAGTCGAGAGGTAACAAGTGCCTGAGTGGCTGTGCGCCGGACCTGGGCAAAGGCCCCCCTGGCCACGGCTCCCACCTGATCCTCCAACCTGAGCCGCGAGTCCAGGAGGACCCCCAGGTTCCATGCCCTGTCCACGGGGGGCAACACCTCTTCCCCCATGACCAAAGGTGGAATCTCTTGACTGGACTGAGATGCCTGTATGAACAATCACTGCGTCTTGGCCGGATTGAGCCGAAGCATGTTCCTGCCCATCCAGATCCGTACCGCATCCAGACAATGGGATATCACGGATAGGGCATCACTGATGTGGTGATGTACAATTGTGTATCATCAGCGTACTGATGATACTTCACCCCAAAACCATGGATGATCTCACCCAATGGCTTCATATAGATGTTGAACAAGAGGGGCGAGAGGACCGACCCCTGGAGGACCCCACAAGTGACAGCCCTCGGAGTCTACCTCTGCCCCCCTGCCAACACCGATTGCGAGCACCCCAAGAGGTAGGAGGTGAACCACTACAAAACAGTGCCCCTCCCAACCCCTCGAGACACCGCAACAGGATACCATGGTTGATGGTATCAAAAGCTGCTGAGAGGTCTAACAGGACCAGGACAGAGGAGAATCCCCTGTCCCATGCCCTCCAGAGATCATCAACCAGTGCGACCAATGCCGTCTCCATGCTATACCCAGGTTGGAAGCCTGATTGGTATGGATCCAGGTAGTCCGCTTCCTCCAGGAAAAGCGGAAACTGCTGAGCCACCACACTCTCAACAACCTTCAACAAAAGGTTGGAGACCGGACAAAAGTTGTTCAATACGGCTGGGTCCAGGGCAGGTTTCTTCAGGAGGGGCCTCAACACTGCCTCTTTCAAGGTGGTGGGAAAGGACCCCTCCCTTAATGAAGGTTGGGCTGGGGGAGTTTTTGGTCATTCTTACCTGGAGCCCAGCATCATGCTGGAGTCTTCCTTTGCTACAACACTATGGGATGAAGCACATGGCAACATCTTTTCACACTATGAAGACAACAATGCAAGAATTGGACATTAGATGAATCTCAGCATAACTGAATTATACCTTGAGGATGCCTGATATAATCCAAAAAAGTAACTTTATATGGAAGCCTTTGTAGTGTTGAGCGGCTTATCCCAGGAATTTTGGGAAAATAAGATTACCTGGGACAAGAAAGTGAAAAGACTGTTCCTGAGATTTCCCATCCCAGTTTTGTCTTGAAGGCAAATGGGAAGCTTCTCGGTCCTCTGACTACTTCAATGCAAGCTAAAGCATCAGGGGCATCTACTCTCAGCAAGAGCAGAATCTCGGTTTCAGGATCTAGAGCAGGAAGGTGATGAGCCATGTGCTTCAGGTGATTCCACAAGGCTGGGGCCGCAACAGAGTAGGCCCTCCCCCAAGACACTACTAGCCAACATTGTCTTACTGACAGTACCCCAAGGAGTCCCCATCTCTGCGCATGCACAGGGCGATCGGTATTTGATGTTGGCAGGAGACGCTCCCGCAAGTACCCCGGACCCAAATCGTAAAGGACTTTGAATGTTAAAACCAACACCTTGAATCTCACCCAGACAGCAACTGGCAACCAATGCAGCTCATGCAGGAGGGGTATAACATGGGAGTATCGGGAAGCTCCCATCACAACCCACACAGCCGCATTCTGCACCAGCTGAAACCTCCGGATGGTATGCAAGAGCAGTCCTAGATAGAGAGCATTGCAGTAGTCAAGTCGGGACGTCACAAGTGCATGAGTGATCGTGCAAAGGGCATCTCGGTCCAGATATGGGCGCAACTGGCGTACCAGTCGGACCTGGGCAAAAGCCCCCCTGGTCACGGCCCTCACCTGCTCCTCCAAACTGAGCCGTGAATCCAGGAGGACCCCCAGGTTCCAAGCCCTGTCCACAGGGGGCAACACCTCTCCCCCTATGACCAAAGATGGAATCGATTGACTGGGCTGAGATTCCTGTATGAACAACCACTCAGTCTTGGCCAGATTGAGCTGTAGTCCTTTCCTGCCCATCCAGATCCATACCGCATCCAGGCACTGGGTCATCATGGAGAGGGCATCACTGATTTGGTTTCGGGTGGAGATATATAGCTGGGCATCATCAGCGTACTGGTGATACCTCACCCCAAAACCACGGATGATCTCACCCAGCGGCTTCATATAGATGTTGAACAGGAGGGGAGAGAGGACCGACCCCTGAGGAACCCCAAAAGTGAGCGCCATCAGGGCCGACCTCTGCCCTCCTGCCAACACTGATTGCAAATGCCCCGAGAGGTAGGAGGAGAACCACCGCAAAACAGTTCCCCCCACTCCCAACCCCACAAGGCTCTGCAATAAGATACCATGGTTGATGGTATCGAAGGCCGCTGAGAGATCTAATAGGACTAGGACAGAGGAAAATCCCCTGTCCCGAGCCCTCCAGAGATCATCCATCAGCGCGACCAATGCCGTCTCTGTGCTGAACCCGGACCAGAAGCCCGATTGATACGGATCTAGATAGTCTGCTTCATCCAGGAAAAGTGGAAATTGCTGAGCCACCACACTCTCAACAACCTTCACCAAAAAATGAAGGTTGGAGACTGGACGAAGGTTGTTTAAAACAGCTGGGTCCAGAGCAGGCTTCTTCAGGAGGGGCCTCACCACCGCCTCTTTCAAGGTGGCGGGAAAGGACCCCTCCCTCAGCGAGGCATTAACAACTGCCTGGAGCCAGCCGCACGTGGTCTCCCTGGAGGCATACACCATCCAGGAAGGACACGGGTCCAATAAACATGTGGTGGAACTCAGTCGTCGCATAATCCTGTCCACCTCATCCTCAGAAACAGGATCGAACTCAGCCCAGATGACATTGGCCAGACTCTCTGTAAGCCCCTCCTCAGACCACTGCAAAGTAGAGTTCAACCTGTCCCAGATCCGAGCAATCTTACCCGACAGATATTGTCCAAATTCCTCAGCCCTACCCTGCAGAGGGTCCCTCCTCAGCTCCCAATGTAAAAGGGAGTGTGTGACCCTGAACAGGGTGGCTGCGGACGCTATGAGGGTGGAGAGGTAAGCCCTCCTCGCCGCCCCGAGAGCTCCCAGGTAAATCCTAATATAGGCTCTTAGCTGGGTTCGGTCAGATTCGGAGCGGGTCGACCTGCATCTGCTCTCTAAACCCCTCCTCTGCTGCTTCATCTCCCAGAGCTCCTCTGGAAACCAGGGAGCTACCTGGGATCTGTGGCGAGTGAGGGGACGTAAGGGGACAACCTGGTTGAGGGCCTCCGCGGCTGCATGTTGCCATGCAGTCGCTAGCACCTCGGCCGACCTGTGGACAAGGGAAGCGGGCATAAACCCCAGCTCTGCCTGGAACGTCTCAGGGTCCATCAGGTGTCTGGGGTGGAACCATCTTGGTGGTTCCTCATCCCAGTGGGGCGGGGCGGCCTGTTGGAAGACCAGCCATAGGAGATAGTGATCTGACCATGCAACAGGCTGAACATTGACACTGCCAGCCCCCAGATCACTACGCCACTGCTCCGAGACAAAAATAAGGTCAAGCATGTTGCCCCCCTTGTGCGTGGGACCCTGTATTATCTGGGTCAGCCCCATAGCCGCCATGGAAGCCATGAGCTCCTGGGTCAAACCCAACGCCCCCCCAGGGAGGGCAGGTTGAAGTCACCCAAGACCAAAAGTCCCGGGAACTCCACCGCCACTCCCGAGAGGGCATCAAGGAACCCAGGCAGGGCCGCTGTTACGCAACTGGGGGAAAGGTATGCAAGCAGCAGGCCCAACCGATCACCAGGCCCCAAACGCAGGAGGAGGGCCTCACACCTGCCTGTCTGTGGAACAGAGACCTCCCTTGGAATCAAGCTCTCCTGAATAACAACGGCCACCCCGCCACCCCTACCCTGGGCTCTAGGCTGGTGCAAAACCCCAAAACCTGGGGGGCATAAATCCACCAGAGGAACTCCACCCTCTGGCCCCAACCAGGTTTCAGTGATGCAAGCCAGGTCCGCGGCCTCCTCCTCAATCACTTCCCGGAGGAGGGATGCCTTATTAGCCATGGACCTGGCATTAAAATACACCAGCCGGAGCCCAGGGGCTCCGTATCCCGTATCCCCAGGGGAGTGGGCAGAGACATGGGGGTCGGAGCGCTCCAAAGCTCGCAAACAGTGGCAGTGCGCTCCTTGTTCACGATACGGCCCCCCGCCTCTCTGTCCCCTGCCGAATCCGATCACCCTGGGAATCGCCATTCCCACCTTGTATCCCACAGCCCCAGATACCCCCTCCCCCCCCACACACACCATGATCCACAGCCAGGCTGGACTGAGTTCCCGCTGATCCGGGTGGTAATTCAACAGATATCCGCCCAGACCCCCTCCCAGACCCCTTAAAATTTAGTTAAAAAATTTAACAAAGAGGTCTTAGCACCCCTCTTTCCCTTTTGCTCCAGACCCCCACCCTTATCCGCGCGATGCCACCTCTCGGGATTCCAAAATCCATCATCGAGGAAGGCCGATGGAAGTCCAGCAGGCCATATCCCTGCCAGAGGGGAGTCCCTTAAGGCCTGCAATTCTGCGGGAAGATAAGTCCGCATAGCACAACAGATGGTCCATGTTTTGGGGAAAGATGGTAAGCGTCCAGATGGAATACCCAGTCCAAAATAAGATGTACCAGCCAACTAACTTGTCCAACCCCAGCTGTCCTCTCACGACAACCGGGGGGAGGAGATGATAAACCTCCATGGAACAACCCCCACGCTCTCACCATTGGTGGAAGTTTCAATGGCTGGGGCCAAGATGGTAAGGCTAGTTGGTACAGCCAGTCAGCCTATAGGGGGGAAGCACCCCAACCCCACCATCCTCACACCACAGCAGGGTGGGCCTACCCCCCAGATGCTCAACAGCATCCTCTCACCACGGTGGAGAGCATCCCAAGGCCACATCAGGACTGGGAAGGAGGGGACACAGAAAAGAGGTACAGAAAAAGGAAGGGAAAAAAACTTCATATTTATTTATTTATTTATTTATTTATTTATTTATTTATTTATTTATTTATTTATTTATTTGACTTGTATGCCACCCCCTCTCCTGAAGGACTCGGGGCAGCTTACAAATTAAAAGCAACACAACAATAAATTAGGTAAAAACCAGATTAAACAAATTAAGCCGAATTAACACTAAAATCCCAAAATTAAAACTCTAAAAACCACCCCACCCCAGGGTCACAGCCCGGGTTGATTAAACAACCAGGTCTTCAAATCGCGATGGAAGGTGCGGAGGTCAGGGGCCAGGCGGAGCTCCAAGGGAAGTTGATTCCAGAGGTCAGGGACCGCGACAGAATAGGCCCATCGTCGGGGGACTGCCGGCCGGCACTGCCCGGCCGACGGGACCCCAAGGAGCCCCTGTCTATGGGTTCGCACAGGGCGGTTAGTATTCGATGTCGGCAGTAGTCGCTCCCTTAAGTAATGAGGACCCATGTCATGAAGGACTTTGTATGTTAAGGTTAAAACCTTGAATCTCACCCGGAGCGCAACCGGCAACCAATGCAGGCTGCGCAGGAGGGGGGCAACATGGGAGAACCGGGAAACTCCCATCACCACCCGTGCCGCCACATTTTGCACCAGTTGCAGTCTCCGGATGGTATGCAAGGGCAGTCCTAAATAGAGAGCGTTGCAGTAGTCGAGTCGCGAAGTAACAAGGGCATGAGTGACCGTACGCAGAGCATCGCGGTCCAGAAACGGGTGAAGCTGGCGAACCAGCCGGACCTGGGCAAAAGCCCCCCTGGCGACGGCTCCCACCTGCTCCTCCAGCGGGCCGTGCATCCAGGAGGACCCCCAGGTTCCTTGCCCTATCCACAGGGGGTAACACCACTCCCCCTATGGTCAGCGATGGACATTCCAGACTGGACCGCGATGCCGGTATGTACAGCCACTCAGTCTTGGCGGGTTGAGCGAAGCATGTTTCCGTCCATCCAGATCCGTACCGCATCCAGACAGCGAGTCATCACGGAGAGGGCATCACTGATCTGGTTTGGGGTGGAGATATATAACTGTGTATCATCAGCATATTGATGATACCTCACCCCAAAACCACGAATGATCTCACCCAGCGGTTTCATGTAGATATTAAATAAAGGGAGAGAGGACCGACCCCTGAGGGACCCCACAAGTGAGTGCCCTTGGGGCCGACCTCTGCCCCCCTGCCAACACCGATTGCGACCCCCGAGGTAGGAGGAGAGCCACCAAAAACAGTGCCCCCCACCCCAACCCCGTGAGGCGTGCAAAGGATACCATGGTCGATGGTATCGAAAGCCGCTGAGAGGTCTAATAGGACCAGGACAGAGGAAAAACCCCTGTCCCGCGCCCTCCAGAGATCATCCATCAGTGCGACCAATGCCGTCTCCGTGCTGAAACCAGGCTGGAAGCCTGATTGGCACGGATCCAGGTAGTCCATTTCATCCAGGAAAAGTGGAAATTGCCGGGCCAACACACTCTCAACAACCTTCGCCAAAAAGCGAAGGTTGGAGACTCGACGGAAGTTATCTAACACGGTCAGATCCAGGGCAGGCTTCTTCAGGAGGGGTCTCACCACTGCCTCCTTCAGGGCGGAGGGGAAAACACCCTCCCTTAACGAAGCATTGACAACTGCCCGGATCCAACCGCAGGTGACCTCCCTGGCGGCATAAGACAGCCAGGAAGGGCACAGGTCCAACAAACATGTGGTGGAACTCAGGCGCCGCATAATCCCGTCCACTTCATCCTCGGAAACAGGATCGAACTCATCCCAGAACGTAATGGCCAGACTCCCTGTATCCTGCTCCTCCAACCACTGCAAATCAGAGGACAACCCGCTCTGAATCCGAGCGACCTTATCTGACAGATATAGACCAAATTCCTCAGCTCTTCCTGCAGCGGGTCCGGCCCCTCCTCTGGATGAAGGAGGGAGCGTGTGACCTGGAACAGGGTGGCTGGGCAGTTATCTGCGGACACTATGAGAGCAGAGAGATAAGACCTCCTCACCGCTCTCATCGATCCCAGGTAAGTCCTAATATGGGCTCTTAACTGGGCTCGATCGGCCTGGGAGCGGGTGGCCCTCCACCTGCTCTCTAAACCCTCCGACGGCGTTTCAGCTCCCGGAGCTCCTCTGAGTACCAGGGAGCCATTCGGGATCCGCGGCATGTGAGGGGTCGCATGGGGACAACCCTATCGAGGGCCTCCGACACAGCCCCCTGCCAGGCAGCCGTTAGATCCTCAGCAGAGCTGTGAGTCAGGGAAGAGGGAAAAGGCCCCAGCTCCGTCTGGAACTGTTCCGGGTCCATAAGGCGCCTGGGGCGGAACCATCTAAGTGGCTCCTTATCCCAGCAGTGGGGGGCAGCTTGTTGGAAGACCAGCCATAGGAGATAGTGATCAGACCATGGAAGGGGCAAAGTCATAAAAGTGGCCTGCCCTCTGTCACTATGCCACCACTCAGAGACAAAAACAAGGTCGAGAGTATTCCCCCCCTCATGAGTAGGGCCATGAATTAATTGGGTCAGGCCCATGGCTTCCATAGAAGCCATGAATTCCTGGGCCAATCCGACGCACCCCCCAGGGAAGGCAGATTAAAGTTCCCCAGGACTATAAGGCCTGGGATCTCCACCGCCACCCCCGAGAGGACGTCAAGAAGCCCAGGCAGGGCTGCTGTCACACAGCTGGGAGAAAGGTATGCGAGCAGCAAGCCCACCTGACCATTTGGCCCCCACTTCAGGAGGAGGGTCTCACTTCCACCTATCTCTGGGATAGTGACCTCCCTTGGAAGCAAGGTCTCCCTGATAACCACAGCCACCCCACCACCCCTACCCTGGGCCCACGGCCGGTGCACAACCCGAAAACCTGGAGGGCATAATTCAACCAGAGGGACACCTCCCTCCGGGCCCAACCAGGTCTCGGTGATGCAAGCCAGGTCCGCAGCCGCCTCCTCGATGATCTCACGGAGGAGGATAGATTTATTGGCCATGGACCTGGCATTAAAATACACCAGTCTGAGCCCAGGGGTCCCAATTCCCGAACTCCCTAGGGAGAAGGCCATAGAGTCGGAGCGAGCAACTGCACGGAGGTGGCGGGTGCGCGCTCCCAACACATGATATGGCCCTATGCCTCGACGTCTGCTGCCAACCCCAACCACCCTGGGAATCGCGGCCCCCACCTCAGCCTCCAGAGCCCCACCAGCCCCCAACCCCCCCACCAGCTGGGCTCGTTAACCCTCCTCCCTAACCCCTTAAGACAACTAATTAAAAATTTTAAAAGTTTCCCCTTCCTCCTAAATTTGGAATTTGGCCCACTAACTGCAGCATGCCACCTCTCGGGATCCCAACATCTGTCATTAAGGAAAGCTCTTGATAAAGTGCAGGGCCATTCCACAGACTGGGGAACCGTCTGGAGGGCCCATAAATCTGATGGAGAATAGGCAGGCATGACATATACATCTTAGGCAGGACAGGAGGCAGCTGGTTTGATGGAAAAATTGTAAAGATGGAAATACAATAGGAGACAGACTATAGCAATGATCAGGAAATAACCCGCAGTCGGCAACTCTCTCACAGCTGCCGACGGTTAGAGTCAAATAAACAAGTCGCTGTGCTGCCACCACAGTGACTTGCGGTAAAAAATCCTGAATAATCCCCTGCCCTCACACTGCAGGGAAAGTTGCATCCTCCCACTGCCCTCTCACCGCAGTGGGAGGTGGTCCAGTCTCAAAGAGAAGAACAAAGTATAGGTCCATGGAAATGGTGCAGATGACCCAGGCACCATCAATAGTGCCAATAAGTCCAAGATGGCAAGAGACAGTGAGAAGGCGGTGGTCACAGATGAAATGTCCAAGAGTCCAAGCAAGGCATAATGTCCAAAGCCATTCACGGCCACAGATCTGGGGCCACAACGCCATCCTTTCGCGGGGAAGGGCACCGCCACCGGCTCTACCCCTAACCCCTAACCAGGAAGGCCACTTCCTCCAGTCCAGGCCATGGCTGAGAACATGCCCCCCTGGAGCTCTCGGATATATAGGCCTCCCTCCCATCCGTATGTCTGACTCTCCCAGAGCTCCAGCTTCTGGGGAGAAGGTAAAGGGGTAGGGGGCTCCCAGGGGTGGTTCAAGAACCCACCCCCCACAGCCACACCACCCAAGTCAGAGACCGGAAAGAGAGGGAAGGAAGCCATTGGACCAACGGCCCTCCACTGAGGACTCCATGTGGCTACCTCCATGTAGCTACCTGTAGGCAGCCACAGTGTCAAGTCCACAGGCCATCACCGCTGCCATCAACTCCCAATGGGGAAAAACCCCCAGCACCGCAGTCAAGCCGTAGGTAGTCCAGCCCATCATGGTCACACCGTTGGAACCCGGCCTCGCCACACCCGCCGCCAGCAATCCGCAGCCGACGACCAGCAGCGACGGCATCAGGTCCGCAGGGTCCGCAGGGTCCCAAGGCACCGGGATTCGCAGCCGCCGGGGCACAGGGCAGGGCAGGCAACCGCCGGGCGCAAGGCAGGGCAAGCAACGCCGTCGCCGCACCCTCAGGAGCAAGATAAACAATGCCGCTGCCGCTGCCGCGCCACGCCCCAGCTCCGGCCAACAAGCCACGGGGAACAAAAAGCCGCGGGGGGGAGAATCAATCCAGCCACGCCAAGCCGTCGGCTCAATTTTTACCGAACGGCTCTAATGGCAATCCCCGACGCTCCCAAGATGGTTCCAGGGACAAGGGGAGGCAGCGGGAGTCATCCTCCTCAGAAAGCCAGCTAAACTGCCGAAACGCCCAGACGAGCCTTCTCAGCCACAGACCGCCATCTTGGGCATGCGCAGTTAAACCCTTCCCAATCCGGGAGTCCGAATCCACCTCTACTTTTATCATCTTGTAGGTATTTTTTCTTTATTCTTGCCTTTTTTCCCATCCAAATAAATTTCATCGTCATCCTATCCAAATCCGTAAAAAACTTTCTGTTTGTTAGTATTGGAATTGTCTGGAATAAATACAAAACTTTGGGTAGTGTATTCATCTTAATTGTCACGATTCTTCCTAAGAAGGATATTTGCATTTTACTCCAGATTTCCAAATCCTTTTTAATTTGTTTTAAAATTTTTATATAATTATCTTCCCATAGCATTATTGTTTTGGCCCTTATCCAAATTCCTAAATATTTTATTTTATTTACTATTTGTAATCCCATTATTTCTTCCAATTTCTTTTGCTTAGAATTTGTTATATTTTTGACTAACAATTTGGTTTTCCCCTTATTTACTTTTAATCCTGCTAATTCCCCAAATTTGTTTATCTCGTACAATAGTATAGGACCCGTCTCTAATGGTTCCTCTATCATGAATACCATATCATCTGCGAATGCTTGTGTCTTGTACTCTTGGTTCTTAATTTTCGTTCCTTTTATATTCCCATTTCCCCTAATTCTAATTAACAGGGTTTCTAATACTGTAATAAACAACAATGGTGACAGGGGGCAACCTTGTCTAACCCCTTTCTCTATTTTGAACGTTTTGGTGGTTTCCCCGTTTATCAATATATTTGCCTTTTGGCTATCATATACTGCATTAATCATTTTTTTGAAATTATGTCCAAAATTCATTTTGTTAATTTGCAATTTCATAAAATCCCAGTTCAAATTGTCAAACGCTTTCTGTGCGTCTAGGAAAATCAATGCCATTTGATTTCCCGGGTGGTTTTCATAGTATTCCAGTATGTTTATTATCGTTCTTATATTGTGCCTAATCTGTCTTTTCGGTAAGAATCCATTTTGGTCTGTATTAATTTTCCCACTAATAATTCCTTTTAATCTTTGTGCCATAATTGTCATAAATATCTTGTAATCTGTATTTAAAAGTGATATTGGTCTATAGTTTTTAATTTGATTGGTATTTGTCTCTTCTTTGGGTATAAGTGTTATATATGCCTCCCTCCACGAGTTAGGAATTTTTGCTTTTACCAATACCTCATTACAAACTTCTAAGAGAGTATTATTTAGTATATCTCCTATCTTTTTATAAAATTCACTTGGATATCCATCTGGACCTGGTGTTTTATTATTTTTGTTTCTGAATCGCCTCTCTTAATTCGTCTATCGTTATTTCTTTGTTCAATATCTCTCTTTCTTCCTCAGCTAGTTCCTGAATGTTTCCTTCTTTTAGGTATTGTTCTATTTTGGTCAATTCTACTTTTTCTTGTTTGTATAAATCCTCAAAGTAATCTCTTGTAATTTCTTTCTTTTTTTCCAAATCAGCTTCAAGTTCCCCATTTTTATTTTCTAAATATTGTATCGTTCTTTTATGCTCCTCTTTTCTCAATTTATATGCTAACCACCTTCCTGGTTTGTTTGCGTATTCAAAATAGTTTTGTTTTGTGTATTGTAACTTTCTAAGCAGTTCCTCTTGTTCAAGTGTGTTGAGTTCATGTTTTGTTTGTATTAACTCATCTCTAATTTGCTCATTATCTGGGTTTCTTTTTTGTTTATTCTCTAATTTTCCAATTTCTTTTATTAATTCATCTTGCTTCTTCCATCTTTCCTTGTTTCTATTTGCTATGTATGCAATTGATATTCCCCTAATATAGGCTTTAATCGTATCCCATATATTCTGTAATGATGTGTCTTCTTTTTTATTGAAGTTATAAAAATTTATTAGTTCCTCCCTTACTTTTTGCAGGTATTTTTCTTCCTTTAAAACCTGTGTCTTTAATGACCATCTTTGTCCTTTCCTTCCCCCTTCTTTCCAAGTTAATGACATTGGGTTGTGGTCAGCCCATATATTTGTTAAAATTTTTGTGTCCTGGATTTCCTTATTTAGTTCGCTATTTATCCAAATCATATCTATCCTGGACCATGATTTATGTGGGCTGGAGTGGAAAGTATACTGTGTGATTCCTGGGTTTCTTTTCCTCCATACATCTTCCAATCCTAGCTCCTCTGACATTTCAAAAAATATTTTTGGTAATGTATTTCGTTTTTGGTACTGTTTGTGTCCACATTTATAATCTTGCTTATTGTCAGTTATTGCATTGTAATCCCCCATTAGACAAACCCTTGAGTTACCATTCTCTATCAGCTTTTCATATAAATTTTTATAAAATTCTTTTTGTTTTTTGTTTGGTGCATAGGGTCTTCCTATTGCATAAGGTCTTCCTATTGTGTATTTCCACTTCCACCATTAGCATTCTTCCAGCTGTGTCCTTGTATATCAATTTTGCTGTGATATCCTCTTTTACATATAGTACCACCCCTCTTTTTCCCCCCCTGTTAGGGCCATAAATGCTTTTCCCAATTTCCTGTTCTCTAAATGTCTTTTATCCTGTTCTTTTATATGGACCTCTTGAAGGCATACTATATCCCATTTTTGTCTTTCCAGTCTGGCAAATATTTTTTTCCTTTTACTTGGGCTATTTAACCCATTAATATTTATCGATATTAATTTTATTCCCCTTCCCATTTGGTCTTTCCCTTTCTAGATTTTATTACGTTTTGCCTGTTGTTTGGCTCCTGGTTTTCACCCCTATCTCTTCCCTCTTTCTTTCTTCCCCAGCCGTTGTTTCCCTGTCCCCCTCCTTCCCCTCCTTTCTCTCTTCTCCTCTGATAGTAGCTTGTAGGTCCTCACGGCTCGTATTTCGTGAATCTCCCCTACTGCTTAGTTCCTCCTCTGATCCTCCTATTTGTTCAAAAAATCTTTGGGCCTTGGATAGATTATCAATTTTTGTTCTTTTACCTTCCCATGTAACCAGAACCCCTTCTGGATCATTCCATCTAAACAATATGTTTCTCCTGTTTAAGTGGTTCGTGAGGAATCTGTATTATTTTCTTTGTTCCCTCACCCTCCTTGGTATTTGCTTTAATACTATGATTTGTCTACTGTTATAATTTATGGTTTCCTCCCTCGTCAGTCTATAGATTATTTCCCTAACTCTTTTCCTCGCGAATCTGACATGGACCTCCTGTGGGAGTCCATGCCTTCTTGCATAACTTGTAAAGACTCTGTATGTCTCGTCTATTTCTTGTATCATCTGGTCTCTCTCCTTTCGCAGTAGGGTTGCTAGCATTTCCGCCACTATTAGAGTCAAGTTTTCCCCCCTTTCCTCCTGTATATTTTGAAACCTTAGATAATACGAAGCTCTATCCATTTCTAGATAGGTCAGGGTCTCATTTGTTTCCTTGTGTTGATCCTTTATTTTTGCTCAATGACCTCTACTTTTTCCCTGTTTGATCTGTTTGCTTGGTGATTGTTACAATTTTCTCTCCATTTATCCTTGTCATTTCCTGTAGTTGTCCTATTTTCCCCTCTAAGCTTTTAATTTCATTCTTCATCTCTCCCAATTCACTTTTTAGTTCTGATCTCATCAGTTCTCTTTTTCTCTTACTTTCTGTGTGGTTGTTCATCATTGTTTCCTGCACTGACAGCATCATATTTTGTATTGTCTGAAGTGTATTCTGTAATGTTTGGGAGGATGCTTGTGTGTTGGATTTCTCGGGGCCGAACATCCCTTCTATTGTTCTTTGGGAGGGAGTCGCAGTAGGAGTAGATGGGGTTACAATTATCGCTCCCTTTTTCCCTGTTTTGGTAATAGTGGTCATTGTAGATGTCATTTCCTTTATAATCTTTTGTTGTTCCTTGAGAATTTTATTTATATTTCCCCACGTCACGTTTCTAATTATCATTTACTGAGGTCCCCTCCTTTCCAATAATTCCACTTGGTTATCTCTCACCAGGGGAAAGAAAAGGAAGAGTATCTATTTTCTTATTTTATCTTATATTATGGTTAGGGCCTAGTACCTTTCTTATTAATCTTAGGGGAGGGAGGGACAGTGGTTACAATCTCATTACATTCCTTGCTTACAATTCATTATTACTCTAACAAAAAGTATATAAAGGACAAAGTGTATGTTACAGGTAAATTATAGGTTTCCCCAAAAAGGAAGAGGTTGAATAGAATGAAAAAGTATATATATATATATATATATATATATATATATATATATATATATATAATATTTCAATCAAGTCTTAATAAACTATATGAGTTAATTAATTACTATATATCAGCAACTTGTATATCATCCGATAATCTACTTCTTTCTATTTCAACTCAGTATTGACTTCAATATACTAAATATCTTAAATAAGTTACGTATCTTAGATGTTAAGTAATAAATATCTTAAGTATTAACTATTAGCTGTTAAATCTTAAATCTTATCCTATCTTTTAAATAATTCAATTAATTTCAGTATTTCAAATCCTAACGTCTATAAAAGTACAATAGTTCTACAATCTTTCCTTCGTATATATATCTATCTCTATTAAATCTCTATTAGTTTCTGTTTACTTGGTTATTTAAATTAACCTTCTCCAATCTAAATAATATAAAGTACAATTGAGTAATATACGTGTAGAGCGATATCAGGGTCCGCTTCTGTTCTTTAGATCACTGTTATTCATACCGCTGTTCTCAATGTCTGAGTTATTGTACTGTCAGAAACAGCAAGTTTGCACCGTCACGATGGCAGGATTCTTCTTTATTCTCTTCTCACCGGCAATCTTCCTCCCCCTTTCTATCTTTCCTTCCCAAAGTACTTTTCCTCCTTTCCTTCAGTAAGCAACAATGTTCTCCAAGTGTTAATTAAGTTGATTAGGTTTTTATAACTTTCCTTTTCTGGAACTGTCTATTCAATTGCTTGTCTGTCCGTGTTCCAGGGGCTCGTCAATTTGCGCTGTCACTGTGTTGAGCATCCTTGCCACTCCGTCCGATCTTTGCCGCTGGGTTTCTTCACAAGTCCTCCTGTTTTCCGGTTCCAAATTTTCTTTTCCTTCCCCTTCACTGGCAAGAATTTTCCTCGCTGTTCTGGTCTAGGTCTTCTCCACCGCTTCCTCCGTCACGATGGCCGCCTCCGCAGGTACTCTGTCACTGCCTGGCGTGTTATAATTCTTTTGTCTGCCGTTCACTCAGTTCTCCTTCCAACCTCGACCGCTCCCCTTCCAGCTGGATAAACGCCTCTTTTCACAAGGTACTTTCTCTTTTTCTCACACAAGACTTTCCCTTTTCCTATTCTTTGGCAGTGATTGCCTCTTTCTCTTCCGCTTTGGTTTCTCTTGGGGTGATCGCTAGGATGGTGCCGCTTTTTTCACTCTTGCCCCCATCCTTTGTGGCAATCGCCCCCAAATGGTCTCGTCAACCCTTTGCAGTCCCTCACCAAGCTTCTTTTGCACTCCTCTGGTCTGCAACCTTCTCTTTCAGCTTCCTTCTATTGGCACACCGCCTCGTCTTCGGGTCAGCTCTGGCGGAGCTGGCTTCTTCTGTTCGGAACTTCGGGAACTCTTCTTCACCTTTGAGATCGCTCTTCCCAAACAGGTTCCAAGTTTTGCTCCTCGTTAGGGTGTTCAAAACGTGAACTCACCCTGCCACGAACGGCCGTTCCTGAGCGGAAAACCCGAGGTGGGAGAAGCACTAGTATTTCTCCCTACCTCGCCATACCGAGGCATCACCGGAAGTCCCCTCTTCTGGCGGTTTCTTATGGTGTTGGCTTGCCATGGGTATCCTTTGTTCTCTTCATGGTTCAGAATCCAACCTTTGTTGCCAGCATTCTGAATGGGACCATGTGGTAAGGAGAGGCAGGACACCGTAGTTCAGCAAACACGTTTATTGAACAGTTAAGCAAAAAGCTGCTCAGCTGTGGCAGGCGCCGGCTTTTAAGTCAGTGCTGTCCACCCACTGACAGGACTTCTATTTTCCCGCCGGTGGCTGAACCAATGAGTGGAGTCTGCTATCAGACTCCACTCATTGCCCATAAAAGGACATACAGAACAAATACCAGACCCAGAGAGGATACACCCTCTATAATGGCTGCCTTATATAAACACCTCTTAAAGGGATAGAACCCTTCCCCAGTCTTAAACCCATGCTATGCTGATTCATTTTTATTGCATCAGCCACATCTGGTCAGCTTCACTGCTGGTTGACTCTTAAATCACAAGACGTTAACATTTTATTTATTTATTTATTTATTTATACTTACTTACTTACTTACTTACTTACTTACTTACTTACTTATTGGACTTGTATGCCGCCCCATCTCCGAAGACTAGGGGCGGCTCACAACTAAACACATACTTCCACAATAAATAATTTAAAAAGAATTAAACCAAAACAAGCCCAATATTTGTCCAAATTAAAATCAATTTAAACCCCCCCCCCAAGAAGGCAATCACAGCCCAGCTTTGTCAAATAACCAGGTCTTCAGGTCGTGGCGGAAGGTGTGGAGGTCAGGGGCCAGATGGAGCCCCAGGGGCAGCTGGTTCCACAGGGCGGGGACCGCCACAGAGTAGGCTCGTCCCCGGGGACCGCCAGCCAACATTGGCTTGCCAACGGGACCCCAAGAAGTCCCTGCCTGTGTGCTCGCACAGGGCAGTTGGCACTCGATATCGGCAGGAGTCGCTCCCTTAAATATTCTGGACCCATGTCATGTAGGACTTTGAATGTTAAAACTATAACCTTGAATCTCACCCAGAGTGCAACCGGCAGCCAATGCAGGTTGCGCAGGAGGGGGGTAATATGGGAGAATCGGGAAACTCCCATCACCACCCACGCGGCCGCATTCTGCACCAGCTGCAGTCTCCAGATGGTATGCAAGGGCAGTCCTAAATAGAGAGTGTTGCAGTAGTCAAGTCAAGAGGTGACAAGGGCATGAGTGACTGTACGCAGGGCATCTAGGTCCAGAAACGGGCGAAGCTGGTGAACCAGTTGGACCTGGGCAAAGGCCCCCCTGGCCATGGCCCCCACCTGCTCCTCCAACCAGAGCCGTGCATCCAGGAGGACCCCCAGGTTCCACGCCCTATCCATAGGGGGCAACACCTCTCCCCCTATGGCCAACGATGGACATTCCTAACTGGACCGAGATGCCGGTATGTACAGCCACTCAGTCTTGGCCGGGTTGAGCCGAAGCATCTTTCCGTCCATCCAGATCCGTACCGCATCCAGGCAATGGGTCACCACAGAGAGGGCATCATTGACCTGGTTTGGGATGGAGATTTATAACTGGGTATCATCAGCATACTGGTGATACCTCACCCCGAAACCACAAATGATCTCACCCAGCAGTTTCATGTAGATATTAAACAAGAGGAGGGAGAGGACCGACCCCTGGGGAACCCCACAATTGAGCACCCTTGGGGCTGACCTCTGTCCCCTGCCAACAACGATTACGAACGCGCTGCGAGGTAGGAGGAGAACCACTGAAGAACAGTGCCCCCCACTCCCAACCCCTCGAGGCGTCGCAAAAGGATACCATGGTCGATGATATCGAAAGCTGCTGAGAGGTCTAATAGGACTAGGACAGAGGAGAAACCCCTGTCCCGAGCCCTCCAGAGATCATCCATCAGTGCGACCAATGCCGTCTCCGTGCTGAAACCGGGCCAGAAGCCCAATTGGTATGGATCTAAGTAGTCTGCTTCATCCAGGAAAAGTGGAAACTGCTGAGCCACCACACTCTCAACAACCTTCGCCAAAAAATGAAGGTTGGAGACTGGACGGAAGTTGTCTAACACGGTTGGGTCCAGGGCAGGCTTCTTCAGGAGGGGCCTCACCACCGCCTCCTTCAAGGTGGAGGGAAAAACACCCTCCCCTCCGACCACTGCCCGGAGCCAACCGCAGGTGACCTCCCTGGAGGCATAAACCAACCAGGAGGGGCACGGGTCCAACAAACATTTGGTGGAACTTAGACGCCACATAATCCTGTCCACTTCATCCTCGGAAACAGGATCGAACTCAGCCCAGATCACATTGGCCAGACGGTTGCACCCCGATCATCAGACTGCTGCAAATTAGATCCCAACCCACCCTGAATCCATGTGTTCTTATCCGACAGATATTGACCAAATTCCTCAGCCCTTCCCCGCAGCAGGTCCACCACCTCCCCCAGATGTAGGAGAGAGTGGGTGACCCTGAACAGGGCGGCTGGGCAGTTATCTGTGGACGCTATGAGGGCAGAGAGATAAGATCTTCTCGCCGCCCTCATAGCTACCAGGTAAGTCCTAACATGGGCTCTTAGCTGGGCTTGATTGGATTGGGAGCAGGTGGACCTCCACCTGCTCTCTAAGCCCCTCCGACAGTGCTTCATCTCCCGGAGCTCCTCGGTATACCAGGGAGCCACCCGGGAGCCACGGTGTGTGAGGGGATGCATGGGGACAACTCTGTCAAGGGCACCCTCAGCAGCCTGTTGCCAAGCGGCCGTCAGGTCCTCAGCAGAGTTGTGAGCAAGGAAAGTGGGAAAGAACCCCAGCTCTGCCTGGAACCTCTCAGGGTCCATCAGGTGTCTGGGGTGGAACCATCTAAGTGGCTCCTCATCCCAGCAGTGGGGGGCAGCTTGTTGGAAGACCAGCCGCAGGAGATAGTGATCTGACCATGGAACGGGTAGTGCCGTAAAACTGGCCTGCCCTCGATCACTACGCTACTGTTCCAAGACAAAAACTAGGTCGAGGATGTTTCCCCCCTCATGAGTCGGGCCTTGAATCAACTGGGTCAGGCGCATGGCCCCCATGGAGGCCATGAATTCCTGGGCCAAACCTGACACCCCCCCCCCAGGGAAGGCAGATTGAAATCACCCAGGACCATAAGCCCTGGGAATTCCACTGCCACCCCCGAGTGGACATCGAGAAACCCAGGCAGGGCCGCTGCCACACAGCTGGGGGAGAGGTATGTCAGCAGCAGACCCACCTGACCACCAGGCCCCTACCTCAGGAGAAGGGTTTCCCTCCCGCCTATCTCAGGAATAGTGACCTCCCTTGGAATCAGGGTCTCCCGAATAACAACAGCCACCCCACCACCCCTCCCCTGGGCCCGTGACCGGTGCAAAACCCAAAAACCTGGGGGGCATAGATCAACCAGAGGGACTTCTTCCTCTGGCCCCAACCAGGTCTCGGTGATGCAGGCCAGGTCCACAGCCTCCTCCTCGATCACCTCACGGAGGAGGGAGGACTTATTAGCCATGGACCTGGCATTAAAATACACCAATCTGAGCCCAGGGGTCCCGGTTCCCGAGTCCCCAGGTAATTGGGAGGAGGCCATAGGGTCGGAGCGCACCACCGCTCGAAGGTAGTGGGGACACACTCCCAACACATGATATGGCCCTATGCCTCATCGTCTCCTGCCAATCCCAACCACCCTGGAAATCGCAGTCCCCACCCTGCACTCCAGGGCCCTGCCGGCCCCCACCACCACCACCACGATTCCGAGCCGGGCTGCAACACACCTCCTCACAATCATTTCCCACCCTCCTCCCTAACCTTCTTAAGAATTTGTTCAAAAATTTAACTAAAGGGGCCCTAGTGACCCTCTTTTTTACTTTATTAGAGCCCCAACCCCAACCCTTGCCATCTCTCCAGGTTCCATAACCCATGCCATCTCTCCGTGTTCCATAACCCATCCTCGAGGTAGGCTGATGATAATATAGCAGGCCGCACACAGGAGGGAGGGAACCCCCTCAGGGCCTGCAACTCTGCTGCCGTATAAGTTCGAATAATGCAGATGTAAACATGTCGGAGGGACAGGCAGAGGGTCTATAGATGGGAATAACAGTGTCCAGATTATAAGACTTGGTCGGGTCCTAGGTACTGACAGTTGGGAAGTCCAGATCCAAAATCAGGCTGCCCTCTCACAGCAGCCCTGCGGCCGATGTTCCAGGTCTCTATCCAGACTAAGCCATGCTCTCTCACTGCTGGGATCCCCAATGAGTTCCATTTGGACCGATGACAAAAAGATGTTGAATGGCTCCCAAAAGGAAGAAGCGTGCCCCTCTTGCTGCTCTCTCACCACAGCAAGGGGTTCAACAAAATCCAGTAGCCAAGGACCAAGTACAAAGGTATACAACCAGCACTGGAAATCCAAACCCAGGCCACTAGGGTGTCCAAGCCCACCCTTCTGCGGCCTATGGTTCGGCGTAGATGGTCCCAAACCAGTAGCTGAAGTGCCTTGGGACCGGCATAGATGGTGCAGATGGTAAAGGTGGAGCAGGTGATATGGGTGAGGCAGGTTGGTGAGAAGCAGTCGATGGGAGAAACCAGCCAGGGAATAGGGGGCAGGATCAAAAGAGCCATGGGAGAAGGGCGGTAGGGCAACAATTTGTTGTACTTAAATCCCAAGACCTTAACAATTTATAACTTTTTTGAAATAAGTTTTTTTCTGGATTTTTTGGTTATTCTCACTGTTAAAATAAACCTATGATTGAAATTACAGACTGATTATTTCTTCGTTGGTGAGCAAACATACAAAATCAGCAGGGGAATCAAATACTTTCCCCCCTCACTCTCATATTATAATTATAATCTCTTATTATAATTGGATTAGAATTAATCCAAGTTAATATTTATTTATTTATTTATTTATTTTTGAGACTTGTATATATATTTTTGTGTAAGCCGCCCCGAGTCCCCCCGGAGATGGGGCGGCATATAAATCCAATTAAATAAATAAATATACTGAGATGCTTCTGGATTGAAAGGATTACCCAGTTTAAGCTGCTGCCCAGTGGATGCCTGAATGTGATATCAGCACATTCTTTGGATGGAGGGTCCTTTTGTGTTCCCCAATGCAAAGAAGATATCTGTTTACAGTAAATCCTTTGTTTATTTCAAAGCTAGACAACAAATCCCACATGTGCATGTTTTCTCCAGCCCCATGATCAATCTGCAGTCTCTGACTTCACAGCCAATGTGCTTTTTCTTGGAGGATTAGCAGAACGAATCTTATGAGTGATAAGTACTTGAGATAAAAGTATTCTACAAAGATAAAATGGTTTTTCATTCTACTGTGCTTGTTTGCTTTTGCTTTAAGGATTAGTCTGTAGCACAAGATTACTTGTAGAGATACTAGCCAGGGTCTAGAGAAAGAAAAGAGAAATTTCTTTTTTGTGCTTTTTTTTTTGCTTGTAGAAATATTAGCGATAGTCACTGATTATGACCAGTCATTTAACTGCCATTTAAGTTACAACTTCACCCTAAAATGCAGTTATGTCCATGACTTGAAGTTATGAGACCCTCCCTCCTCGAGGCTTCTATAATTGCATGACCTGGATTTGGAAGTGGTAGCCATATTGAATCATGATCGCCCTTTGAAGGCTTGCATTTATGAGTGGTTTCCAAGTCTCATGTGGCAGCACCAGTTTTTCCCCACTGGTCACATGACCAATCATGATGGGGAACTTTGCGGCTAGTGCACTTCTTTCCTCATTGCTGTCCTTGTAGCTGTTGCCTTGAGCTTAAAAGAAGAAGATCTGGAGGATTTGTAAATACAGGTAGTCCTTGAGCTATGTGTGTAATGGTGTGATGACCCAGGGTGTGGCACAAAAGCAACAAAGTCACAAGAGTAGGTAAAGTCCCTTTAATACCTCCAACTTGACCCCCAATGTTCAGTTATCATTGGCTGGAGAAAAAACTCCCAAGAACAGTTTTTAAAGGGAAGAAATTCAGTCTGAACCCAAAGTACATACAAATTATAAATAAAAACCAACACAAACCACGCTGCAGCAATTAACGAGATAGGGCAGGATAAGGAATTGCAGGCTTCAAAAGATAACGAAACACACACAGTTGGGAGGATGCCTGAACCCAGATAAGACTTGACAAACCAAAATAATTCACGCTTTGCTTCCAGCAAGGTGCTATGCACAAACGCCCTTTTTAAATCCTGTTTTCCCAGCTGCAGCTAATGAAGGGAATCGGGGCCCTTTTCTCTCCTGTAACTCACGTTGCTCCCTTCTCCGTTCTTCCCTGCGTGTGCCCTAGGATGAAGAGTGGGGTGGCCCTGGGTCTTCCTCTGAATGCCCAGCTGGACTGTGCCCTTCCCCAGTTTCTTCCACAGCCACCGGAGCCATACTCCTACTCCCGCTCAACTGTTTGACCCCCTCAGAATCAGATTCCAACAGGGGCATGACAAATGTAGTCTGCCCATTATGGTCATAAGTGGTTATTTTTAACAGTCATAAAACAAATCATCACGTGATTGGACTCACTTTACATTTTTTTCATTGCAGTTGTTAAGCAAATCAATTAAATGAAGCGGGATGAGGGCTTACTGTTTGCTTTGGATTGTTAAGTGAATCACACTGTCAATAAGGAGAACAAGAGGCACTCTGCAGTATTGTGGATGGGTGGGAGTGGTAGTATTCCAGTAAACTTTTAAGGTTTCTCTTATTGGAATCTTTGTTCTACTGTACAATACTGTTAAATTATTATTTTTCTTTTTAAAAACTCTTCCTTTCTGTCTTCAATTTTTCTTAATGACTACAAATAGTGGTTATATCAAAATTAATGCTTTATAGAGATTTCTAGTCACTTAAGGTACTGTACTGTATAATATAGCAAACCTAGTTCTGTAGTTATGTTTAAATAATTAAAAGATCAATACATTTCAAACATAATTGCAAACTTTGTTGATTGATGTACAGAACTGATACAGTTCTGTATTTTACTTAACAGGAAGTCCCTGAGCTGCGAGCATAATGAAGCCTGCCTATTTCTGCAAGGCAGTGCCTTGCGCCTCCCAAGTCTTCCCTACCCCCTGAACACCTTGCTCTGTTTTTTTGTCCCTTGGAATCCTGGGTGCCTTTGGCCTGCATCCCACCCTGCACACGCTCCTCCCGACCCTATCACCAATGTCTCACTTGGAAGCTTTGAATTCACATTGGGAAAGATGGAGCCACATTGCTGTAGTGACTCCCTTAGAGATCAGATCTCTTCTCTTCCCCTCTACTCCCCATTCTCTTCTGCTCCTGGTTTGGAGATGGAACAGATCAATTTCATCCAAAAGGAAAATCTGCTTTGGCCAATAGTTCCCCTCCCCCAGCTATGATCTGATGCAGTTGGTCAGAAAAGCATTGGGCAGCAGTTTTATCAGCACTTGGGTGTAAAAGTTGTGGTAATTGTCTTTGAAACTGCCTAAAGCAGCCACTGCTGGGTGTGAATATCTCAGTGGTACTCATTACCTGCTGCTTCCTTTAATGTCTCAAAAATGTTGCTTGCCTTGGATTAAATGAAAAGTAGGCTAATGGGAGCCCTTTTTTGGATTTGATCCTCGATCCGAAGCAAAATCAGTTTTTCTATCTTGGAGATGAGGCCTTTTCTGTTTCTGGTAATTATGGCATCGGTTCTTGGTAATGCCCACCTCTAATCTTTTCCTTTTCTTTATTTGGATTACCTTCATTTTTAAGTCCAGATTGAGGGTCCTCGTTTGATTCTTGCGTTCATGCTGGGCTGAAGTGCAGCTTGGTCTCTTTCCTTTGGAAGACATCCAAACAAAGTCACATTTGTAATCCAACAAGGGCCAGGCAATTAACAATTTAAAATGTAAGTCAAAAGCAAAAAATTTCAAAACATGATGTTTTAAAACAGACACTCCTAGGAATACAAAAACAGTGACAGGAAAAGATGGAGACTCAACCACTCTGGTTGCTCTTACTGACCATAGTGATCCTCTGGATTCTCTTCCCAGACAGTTGTCTGAAGTTCAGCATGGGGTATTCCAAGTTACTCCCATTCAACATTTTGAAGAGTAGATTTTCACTTTGGCAAAGTCAGCCGTTTGTTGGCAGAGGGGAAAAAACCAGCCTGTTAGATCTGGGTTAGATTGAAGAGGCAGGACACGGTAGATGGAAAGGATTCTTTATTTGCTCTCAACAAAAGATGCTGCCAGGTGTGCCTGCTGTTCTTTTTACAGGCTGCTGTCCACAATTTCAGCCACTGACAGCTGTTCATTTTCCTGCCCTGGAAAATGGACCAATGGGGGAAGTCTGACATCACTGACTTTTCCCTATTGAATATCTAACACCCCTCCCCTCCTGGAAGGAGCATTCATCTGACCAGCTCTCACTCACAGATATAATCACGTAAGTAGGTGGGACTCCTGTGTGTGCGACTGGACCTTCGCAGTGCACCCTCACCAGCGGTGGCACCCTGAGTAGTTGTGTCTGTTGTCACTCCAGAGCCAGTCCTTTGAGCTGGGTTTCCCGGGGGGGGGCTGGCTCTGACGGGACAGAGGTCTCTGAGTTTCTTTGCTGGATTTCCCCCCCCTCCAGCTAAGTTATCCTGCGGTGTACTCAAGTTTAAGTTGCGCCCTAGAGTGGGGAGGTTTGTGTTTTCAGTATTTGTAGTTGTTAGGGTTGGTCTTATCTCTCTATGTTGTGTTTCTGTCTCTGAGATTTTCTGGTCATTCAGATTCCGTTCCAATCGCCCCCGGAGTTGGTCTATATGTCTGCTCCATATTTTCCCATCTTCTAGTTCTACTCTATAAGATCTGGGTCCTGTGACTTTCACTACTCGTGCAGGGACCCATGTGGGCCCCCCTGCATAGTTGTGAGCATAGACTGATTGACCTATTTTCAAATATCTACATTTACTTGTCGAATCTGCAGGTGTGATTGGACTGTAGTGTGGGTGTAATCTATCTAGCTCTGATCTTAACTTCCACCCCATTAAGAGTTCTGCTGGACTTCTGTGTGTGGCGGCCGAAGGTGTGATATTTGTATCATTAAGAATTTGTCTATTTTTGTTTGCCAATCCCCTGGTCCCATTTTAGCTAAGGTTTCCTTCGTGGATCTTGCAGCTCTCTCTGCTAGCCTGTTATTCTGGGAGTGCCCAGGTGATGATAATACGTGGCGGATTCCCTGTTCAGCTAGGAAACATTCAAAATTGATTGCTGTGAATTGGGGCCCATTATCCGATACCATAACATCCGGTAACCCATGTGTGGCAAACAATTTCCTCAATACCTTAATCACAGTGTCTGCTGTTGTGGTTCTCATGATCGTTACTTCCACCCACTTTGAATATGCATCAACCGTTATTAGAAATGTTTGCCCCTGCATTGGCCCTGCCAGGTCTATATGTATTCTAGACCAAGGTGCTGTGGGTGATTCCCATTCTAGGGTTGGTGCTGAAGGGGGTGCGGGTCTAGATTCCTGACAAGGCATACAAACTGCAACCCATTTTTCAATTTCCTTGTCCATTCCTGGCCACCAGGTATAACTTCTGGCTAGTGCTTTCATCCTTACTATCCCTGGGTGGCCCTCATGCAACATTCTTAAGACTTGTTCTCTCAGCGTCTCAGGTATCACAACTCTATCCCCCCACAACAAACACCCTTTAATTACAGACAGTTCATTTTGCCTAATTTTAAATGGTTTAAATTCACCTTCCAGCGCTGCTTCTGGCCATCCACTCAACACCTAGTTTAAAATACGTGTCAGAGTTTTGACTTTGGCTAAGTGTTTGGCAATCTCTGATGCTGTGATAGGGCCGGAGGTGATGTCTTCAATGAGGAGTATGGATGTGGCTGGAGCTGGGTCTTCAATAGGTTCGGCAGGGGCACGGCTGAGTGCATCTGCATGAGTTATGGTCTTGCCCGGTTGATGTATAAGGCGATAGTTATATGCAGCTAAGAAAACAGTCCATCTTGTCATTCTAGGGGACAATATGTTTGGTGTTGGTTTGTTTCCTGCTATGATGCCTAGGAGTGGTTTGTGGTCTGTGACTAGTTCAAATTGTCTCCCATAAAGATATTCATGAAAACGCTTAATGCCTGCTACTACAGCCAGTGCTTCCTTATCTAGCTGACTGTAATTCCGTTCAGCTTTGGATAAAGTTTTTGAGTAGAAAGCAATGGGTGCTTCTCTGCCATTTGGGAATTTATGGCTGAGAACGGCCCCTACCCCAAAAGGAGATGCATCACATGTTAATGAAAGAGGTAATGTTTCATTATATTGTACTAGAACACTGTTAGGAGTCCTTTTATGGATTCAAATGCAGTTGCTTCTCTATGCCCCCAAGTCCATTCTGCATTTTAATCAAGAAGTCTGTGAAGTGGTTCAGCAACTGTCGCTTTCTGTGGTAAAAACATACTGTAAAAGTTTAAAAGTCCCAGGAAAGCTGGTAATTCTGTTTTGTTTGTTGGAGTGGGAGCTTCCTTAATTGCTTTTATTTTACTCTCGGTGAGGTGTATACCTGTCTCATCAATTAGATATCCCAGAAATTCAATACTTGGTACTGCTATGTGACATTTCTCTTTTTTGAGTTTAAGGCCAGCCTCTTGAAATCTGCTCAAGACTAGCCTTAGCCTTTGTTTAAGTTGTTCTTTGTCCTCTGCTGCCATGAGGACATCATCAAAATAAGGTACCACCCCCACAGTGCCCTGTAGTAGGCATTCCATTAAGCTTTGAAAAAGTCCCGGGGCTACGCTGACACCAAATTGCAGTCTTTTGCATTTGAAAGCATCCCTGTGTGTTACAATGGTCTGAGCTTCTGCTGTTTCTTCATCCACAGGTAACTGCTGATAGGCTTGAGCCAAGTCTAACCTAGCAAAAATTTTCCTTTTTCCTATTGAATGCAACAGATGTTGTACAACTGGCACTGGGTAAGCGCTCTGTTGCAATGCATTATTAAGAGAAATTTTATAATTAGCACAGATTCTCACAGACCCATTTGGCTTAACTGGAGTGACTATAGGGGTCTCCCACTTAACGTGATCAACTGGTTCTTGTACTCCCTGGGCTATGAGTTTATCTAATTGTTCATTCACCTTGGGTCTCAAGGTGAAAGGGACTTGCCTTGGTTTTATCCTGACAGGGGAAACTTTTGGATAAAGGTTGAGGGAAATGGGGGTCCCCTTATACTTGCCTAGGGTTCCATCAAACACATCCTTGAATTTAGTCTGCAGGTCCTCTCTCATTTGATTGTGCTCCTCTGCTTGCGTGGTGTGGATGGTCACCTCCACTCCTATGGCTCTAAACCACTCTATTCCGAGGAGGCTTGGTACTTCTTTGTCCACGATGGTTAAAGGCAATTCTCTGGTGAAGTTTCTGAATTTTACTGGAAAAATTCCTCTTCCTAACACGGGGATTCTGTTCCCTTGGAAATCTTTTAGTATTAAACTGTAGGAAGTTGGCACCCAACTCTCCTAGAAAAATGAAGTATTTTGGTAGATATTTAAAAGGCAGAATATTTCTTCTAAAAAGAGTAGAACCCCAGAAGCAGAATCTCACCCCCACCTTTGTTAATGGGTGGGCCATTAAGGCCTGAGCCAGAATACTTTACATAAGAAAGGTCTCCAGGTAAAGCTATAGCAATTGCCAAAAGCCCTTTTAAGGGCATAGATCATCCAGCAGGGTCAACCAAGCTTGGAACTCAGGACAGCCTACAGAGTTGCCCCTCATGGGAGTCTGACAACCAATTAGAAACAAGCTTCAATTCAAATCCCAACAAAGGTTATAAAACCCAGATACTCTCAGCACCTCAGCCCTTTTTCTTGATCTCCTTCAAGCATGTGATCATCTTTCTCTGGAGCTCCAGACCATGTGGTCCTGTTCACCATTAAACTTTCCAAGCAGCCTCCATGTTTCCAGTGTCTTTTTCCCCACTTGGAACTGAACCCAGAAGGATATTTCTTTCAACAATTGGCACCCAAGCAGATGGGACTCCAAGCTAACCTAACCAATGGACTAGGCCCAGGTAAGATTCCCTTGCCGGCAAACAGACCCATTGAGTCTGTGGGTGGGTTTTCCTGGACCTGGGCCAGTTGGAACAAAGGTTTTAAAGGGTTTTGAGTGTTGAGCTCAAAGGCTGCTTGGAAAGAAGGTGAGTACCTCCAAATTCTAAATTTAAAGCACAGAAAAATGTGGGAAATGTGTGTATGCCTTTGTGTGTGTGTGAGAAAGAGATCTTTCTTCCTCTGTGTGTTCTACCAAGAGAGCTAGTATCAATTATATTACTGTTTATAACAATAATATTCATGCTGTTTGTTTAACCAACTTATGTATTACTTATATCACAAATCCTTTCATATATTTCCTTTTTCCCTGTTTGTCTGCTAGCCATTGATGAGTCCCAAGAAAAAAATTTTTTCTAGTTTTATTGGTATTGCTTGGAATAAATATAGTAATCTTGGCAGGATATTCAATTTTATGGTAGCTACTCTTTCCATCAATGATAGTTGTAGATTTTTCCACTTAACCAAATTTGTTTCATTTGTTGGCCAATTTATAACTTTCTTGACTATCTGTATACCTATTTTCCTTGTTAGTTCCTTTTCTATATATCTGTAAACAATTATTTTGATTTTTTTACCTTTCAGTCCTGCAACTTCACCATACTCTTCTATTTTCCTAAGTAGTTTGAGTCCATTTTATTGTGGGTCTTCCAAGATAAAGAGCAAATCTTCTACAAATGCCTATAATTTATATTGTTCCCTTTTTATTTCCATAGCTTTAATTTCTATCTCTTGTCTAATATCTATATTTAGCAATTCTAATATCAATATGAATAGTACAGGAGATAGTGGACATCCTTTTCTTGTGCCTTTTTATATTAAAATTCTCTGTCCTACTTCCATTTTCTATCACCTTTGCCATTTGTTTATGGCAAATTGCCTTTAAAGTTAAAATTATTGTCATGGTGTTTTAATCTATTTCTTAGGCAAAAAAAGCCATTTTGATCTGAATATATAAATTCATTTAGAAATTTTTACTCTCTCTGCCATTATTGAAGCATATGTTTTATAGTCAGTGTTCAGTCAAGATATGAGCCTATAGTTTTTATCTGCATTAAATCTGAATCTTTTGGAATCAAAGTAATATTTGCTTTCATCCACGAATTTGGTACCTTTGCATCAATCAATACTTCATTATGGACTTCTAACATTGATGGGCCTAAAGTATCTTGTAACCATTTGTAAAATTCTGCCTGCAGCCCAACTGGTCCTGGTGTTTTATTATTCTGTTGTCTCTTGATCACTTCTGATAATTCCATCATTGATATTCATTCATTTAACATAGTTTTACCTTTTCTGGTACTTTAGGTAATTCCGCTTTTTCCAAATATTGTTTAATTTTCTCTTCTGAAACTTTTCTTGCTCATAGCTTTTCATAACAATCTTGAATTATCATTTTTATTCTCATTTTGGTAGTATAAAGTTCCTTTCTCATCTTCTGGCTTATTTGCATTCTAATCCTTGGCCATTTTTTTAAAAAATACCTTTTATTAAATATTTCCCAACAATACTGTTTCACATCTTTCTTTTAACTCTAATGTCAGCCTGTCCATCTCCACGCAGTTCAAAATCTTTCTTATCACTGTCCCTCAGATGGTATATTATCCTGTTTCCAGTACTGTGCATACACAATTCTGAGGCAGTTATTATATGTAAAATGATATATTTGTCTTAGCACAATCTCCCCTTAGATATAACTCTTTATTGGCGTGATTTGACTTACAAGGAAGTTGTCTTTGGTGCATATGCTCTCAGTCTACATAAAAGGAAAGATACATTCATTAAGAATCAAGAATCATAACGTACAACACTTAATGATAGTCATAGGGTACAATAAGCAATCAAATTATACTAGGAAGCAGTGAATGTAAATCGTAGGATACAAGCGACAAAGTTACAACATACAGTCACAAGTGGGAGGGGATGGGTGATGGGGAGTGATGAGAAGATTAATAGTAATAGTAGTGCAGACTTTGTAAATGGTTGGACGGTGTTGAGGAAATTATTTGTTTAGCAGATTGATGGCGTTCAGGGAAAAACTGTCCTTGTGTCTACTTGTTCTAGTGTGGAGTGCTCTATAGAGTCGTTTTGAGGTTTTATTATTCTCAATTAAAAAAAAGTTCCTGTCTGAAAAGAAAAGTTATGTTTAACAGTTTCAGAGCACAGGACCTTTTGTTAGAGAAGGAGGAGAGTGTGTGTGTGTGCGGCTACACCCTTGGACAGCAGCTGGATCTCATTCCTTTGTTTGGCCTCTAGCAGCCCTCTTGTCTGTTGCTAGCTCTACAGAGCCATGACCATCAGGACAGGAAAAAGCAAGGAGAGGTCATCAGAATGTGAGACCTTCTGTATATAAGAGGAAAAGCCGAGCTGGGTTATGATTGAAGGGAGGGAAGAAAAATTTGGTTTTTTGTCCAGTGTATCCCAAAAGCAAACCCCAGGGGTTTAAGTAGTTGTGTAATTTGGATGCTAAATCGGAGTACCAGTACTTACAGAAAAGCAAGTTTTCCGGATTTGAGCTCTTCCAAATCCGCTAAGCGTGGGCCTGAAGGAAAGAGGCACGGAGTACCAGTACTTATCTGCGGGGGCAGAGAGTCTCACGGGCTGTTTTTGGGAGAGGAAAGAAGTCTGCACAGGCAGCATACCCCCAGTCTGAAAACCTTGGCGAGAGAAGAGAGAGAGAGAGTCTCTCATGGTTTTTAAAAAGGGGAGCGCATACTTTGTGAAATATTCTGTAGAATAGAGAGAGTTTTTTAAGTGTCTCATTTCGTTGCATAAGGTGCTATGACCAAAGTCTCCCTCAGACACCTTTTTTTCTTTTCTTGCTCTTGAAGTTCTTGTGTCTGAAACTGGTCGCTGACCCGACTAAGCCAAAGTGTGAAACCCCACATCGGATGGGGAAACATGGGAAGCGGTAGTTCGAGGGTCCTGAATGGAATGGAACCCCCTGGGAGAGCTATTGGAGGCTTGGGATGCGGCAGATGCCGACCCTAGCTGGCATGAGCAAGAAAAACCAAAATGTATAGATAGGAATGGACTTTGCTGAGGGATACAGGAAGACCAATGTGCTAAATAAAGGTACTTAAAAGGGCAAAATATAAAAACAGGATCACATGGGATTTTTTTAAATTTTTCTTTCTGTGTCTCTTTCTCTATCTTCTATGCTACCGTGGTTTGTTCCTTAAGATTTATGCCTTCCCCAATTTAACTGAGAGATTTATTGTGGGAATGATCAGTGTGTGTGTGTAAACCTCAGAGTTTTGTTTTCCTCTGTGTCTTTGTGTGTGGGTATGTGTGTGCGGCAGCGTGCGTGTGTGTCTAAGACTTTGTGTGTCCTAGAGGTAACTGTTGCAACTGTTAAGTGTCTCTGATCCATTCGGATATTAATTTTAAATTGTTAAGAATTAAAAACACCGAGAGATTGTCTTCTCCCAGTCTGATCTGGCCAATCAGACTGGATGAGGACAGAGTTAAATTTTCTCCTCTCTGTGCTTTTAAGAAAAACCCTAGGTTATTAACGAATGTTCTAAGTTCATTACAAGAAAAGTTTCATCCTTGCATTTACTATGTGTTTAAATGATTTTACCTGTTCATCCTTTTCCTGAAGCATTTGAATCCAGTTTTTCCTTTCTCATCTGCTGTGTCTCCACTTTGTTGAAACTGATTTATCTGTTTAGTAACTGCAATACTGATGTGTTATTTTTCTTTCTCCTGAAACCATACCTGCAAGCCATCTCCAAACCCCTCTCTAATCCTTTTATAATGCCTTTCCTGGTAGAATTACCAGCAAAGGGGAAGGGACCCCTTGTTCTTTGTCTTTCAGCCCTGCCACATGTGGAAGCAGATGCTACTCCCTAGAGACATTCTATCCATTGGAACCAGTAACTGGGTTTGGATCCAGCCTCCACTGAAGGTCATTACAACAAACCAGAGTGGGGCAGACCTTCCCAAGCCTGACTGACCACCCATACCACCAGGCCAAGCCTATGCCATCCAGAGACATGAAGGAAAGGATCCTGAGATGGACCAGTAAAAGACTAAAAGACTCTTTTCAATCCCCAGAAGACAGTTAGAAAGACTATGGGGGAGGGTGGAAATTCATTGTAACTGAAAATTCATTGTAATGTGAAACCCATTGTAATGTTTTCTTTCTTGTATCATTTATATTGTAACCAATTTGATGTACCCATGATTGTATTTGAGAGTAGCTGGCCCAGCAAGTTCTGAACACCTTATACTTCTGTCTGGTGGGAGGGAAATTGTCCAGCATGTTTGTATTATCTGTATTGTAAACCTAGCTGCATACACAGGCACATACACAGAGACACCCATTTAGAATTAGATAGGTTATCTTTTTCACCTGCTTCCACACAAAGCTGTCCCTTCTTTTTAAAAAGAAAATGTTTTTGTTTTGTTTTGTTTTTATTTTGCTGCTCTGAGGCACTAAGGCCCAAGCAAAACTCCTTTCTAATTCCATGGGGAGGGGCACCCTCCCTCAGGCAATTTCTGAAGAGATAGCAAAAAAAGATCTCCAAACCCCAAGTCCTGACTGTGACTCACAAATGATGCTGCCCAGTTGTCCAGTAAAGCAAGATATGTTGCACTGGGGGCCTCATGAGTACAAGTCCCAGGGCTCATTGTGTGTAACTTTAAAAATACTAAATAGCCTGGATTGCACACTGGCTAATCTCAATTTGGCCTCACAAACCCTGGAAACTAAGAGCTAGGCAGGTAGTAACCATAACCTTGAAATGGGCAGCCTGTAATTTAAAGGCTGTGAAGAATGTAGAGGCTTGTGCTTATAACCTGACTGTAAGCTCACAAAAAGTACATCAAAACACCTGAAAATTAATTGGCATGAAAAAAATTGGATACTGTTTTGAAAAAAAAAAACCAGGAGTTTTCCCAGACTTTGAAAGCTTTTGGGAGCCACTGAAGGAATCCTTTTCTGTTGCTTTTTTTCCAATGCCTTTCCTGTGCATCAGAAAAAAATTAAAAGCACCCATCAAGTCTCCCTGATCTGATCACCTTTTAATCTTTTGTCAAAACTCTCACGTGTTTTGAAAAAAAAAATGAGGGATTGTAGGAAGTTGGCACCCAACTCTCCTAGAAAATGAAGTATTTTGGTAGATATTTAAAAGGCAGAATATTTCTTCTAAAAAGAGTAGAACCCCAGAAGCAGAATCTCACCCCACCTTTGTTAATGGGTGGGCCATTAAGGCCTGAGCCAGAATACTTTACATAAGAAAGGTCTCCAGGTAAAGCTATAGCATTGCCAAAAGCCCTTTTAAGGGCATAGATCATCCAGCGGGGTCAACCAAGCTTGGGACTCAGGACAGCCTACAGAGTTGCCCCTCATGGGAGTCTGACAACCAATTAGAAACAAGCTTCAATTCAAATCCCAACAAAGGTTATAAAACCCAGATACTCTCAGCACCTCAGCCCTTTTTTCTTGATCTCCTTCAAGCATGTGATCATCTTTCTCTGGAGCTCCAGACCATGTGGTCCTGTTCACCATTAAACTTTCCAAGCAGCCTCCATGTTTCCAGTGTCTTTTTCCCCACTTGGAACTGAACCCAGAAGGATAATTCTTTCAACAAAACGTTGTGGTTTAAGTTGTTGTCGAGTTATGCCAGGGATTGCTTCCTTTATAGTTTTCCAGGACACCATAGATATGTAGGATCCGGAGTCAATTTCCATCTCACAAGGTTTTTTTTCCTATTATCACTGTGATATTGAATTTCTTTGATTTATGGTGATCAGAATGCCCCACTATTGTGTGCTCATAGTCTCTGTCCTTCTCCATTCTATTCTCTTCCTGCCTGTAATTTGAATGAGGCGGTCTCTGGAATTCCCTTTGTTGTGGGCCACGTGGATGATTAGGGAACCCTGCTTGTCTCTGACTGGGGTATGCTGGAAGATTTGCTCTGCATGCTTCAGCAATATGCCCCCTTCTCTCGCATCGATGGCAGATTGTATCCCTGAATTTGCAAACTGCCCGGGGGTGGTTCCCTTTACAGCCTGCACACCATAGGGGTCTGTGGCTCGTCCCTTGGGACCCTGGTCTTCTATCAGATTTTATTCTATGTATTTCTTCCTCCTCTTCTTCAGAGAGTTCTCCAATCTCCCCCTCTCCTTGATATTTGCTGGTTGTCCCCCATGCTGAGTGAACACTGTCAGATTTCTCAATTTTAGCTGCTGGTTTTTCTGAGATTTCTGCTGCTTGGGCTTCCTCCATTACTTCTTTTAAAGAGATGCTCTTTTTAGTTATTAGCTTTCTTTGCAATCTCAGGTCCGTCATTCCAACTACAATTCTATCTCTTAAAGTTATTTCCACATTTTCAAACTTGCAGCCTGCAGCAATATCTCATAGGGTTGTAAGGTAATCATTTATGGTCTCACCTGGTTTCTGTTCTCTGCGGTAAAAATCAAGTCGGTGAGCCAGTGATGATGCAGCGGGAGCGTAATGTTCTTCCAAAATCTTCTGCAATTCTTTCCATTCCATGGTTTCCACATCTTTGGGGGCAGCGAGGGTTCTAGCTGTTTTGTAGAGGCGATTCCCACAATATCCCAGGAATAGAGCTTTCTTCCTATGTTCTGTTGCATCCTGCAGTGAATTTGATTCCAAAAACACTCAAAATTGTCCCATATATGCAACCCAGTAATGCTTTTTTGGATCAAAAGGTTCTGGTTGAGCATGGGTGGACATTCTGATGATCAGCACGATGATTGCAGCGTTCTGTTGTAAGGATTTCCGTCTTCACCTAGTTTCCTTTGTTCTCTTGTAGTATCCCATCCTCATTGCCAGTGTTAGATCTGGGTTAGATTGAAGAGGCAGGACACGGTAGACGGAAAGGATTCTTTATTTGCTCTCAACAAAAGATGCTGCCAGGTGTGCCTGCTGTTCTTTTTACAGGCTGCTGTCCACAATCTCAGTCACTGACAGCTGTTCATTTTCCCGCCCTGGAAAATGGACCAATGGGGGAAGTCTGACATCACTGACTTTTCCCCATTGAATACAGCCAACCATTCAGTCTGCCATTTTATGGAGGACTCTGCCCTTTCTTTCTTGATATCTAAGGATCACCCTGAAGGAAGGCCCTCCCTTCCCAGATAGAAAAAGAAACCATGAGGCAGCAAATAATCCAAATACAATAACTCACCTCAGGCAAGCTCAAGTGTAAACTCTTGGAATAAACCTAACTATCAAAAAACCAACAACAACAACAACACACAATTAGTGCTAGAATGTAGCAAAAGAGCAAACATAGTAGCTGTTGCTTGTTAGACCAATTACCAGAACAAATAGACACAGGAATTAGATTTCTCAACCTTGCTTCCTTTCAGGAACAGAGATTACCTTCCTTCTTTCAGAATAGGGAAAATTATCCCATCAAAAAACACAGGATTAAACATCACCAAGCAAAGCCCTGTCTGGCTCATTGGCAGAAATGTCACCAAAAACCAGTTTTAGACAAAAACTCAAAGGGTTTATAGCAATCTGTTTGAATATCAGTCTTTCTAGCTAGCCAAGAAACTTTGCTGAATGTCACTCATCTTGGTTTCTTGCCATTAAAAAGACCTCTTTCTGGCAGCTCTGCTTTGTTTTTCCATTTATTCTTCAAAGCATTGTTTCCTGGTTGGAAGAATCCTCATCAGGGGCATTTTCCTCCCAACAACCCCTTCACGCTTGTACCAATGGAATGGAATCTTCCTCTCTTAAAATACCTGTCAAGAAGGCATATGTTTTTCTTTTCCTGAATAAATTTAGACAGGAATTTATTTTCATGTCAATCTTCAATTTAACAACTAGATCTCCAGTTGTCTTCCTCACAAAGTAGACTAGCATATCTCTGGGAACTTCTCTCAAAGAGTAAGAATCTAGTATCTAATTTATCATTTAAAGATTGGGTTAGTTTAGTTCTTAGTTCTTCTAACATTGATTTAATCAAATTAGGATTACAGGATTGTATCTTTGTTTCTAATGGTTGATTCATAGTCTTCTCTGGTTTTGCAAGTTGCCATTTTAAATAAAGTATGATATAAACAATATAAAAAAATACTTGAAATTGTAATTACTAAAGATTGCCAGTAGATGCCAGTCCAGAATTACTTTATGAGCACCTCATGCTGGCACATTTTGTGGGGTCATTTATATGTCTTCCTATAACTGAGTGTTCACTGACCCATTTAGCTTGCCTTTGGGAATCAATATTAAGGTTGTTGGGCAGATATGCAAATGTCAGTAGATTTGAATCTTCTGGCTGAAAAATGAGGAAGGTCGGTAGGAGTGAGTTCGTAATTTTTCTGTGGTCTCTCACTAAGGAATTCCTGCCCCCCCCGACTTGTGTGGCAGTACCAGAAAGTAGAGGCCCCTCGGTGTGTACACTTTAACTTTTGCAAATCCAAAATATTGCTTTATATCCCTAAAGTTTTGGTATATGATTTCTGGATGGCCTATCGGATACACCTTGTTCTTGTTCACAACAGGATATAAACTTGTAAAATCATAATATAAGATTTTTCCCCCTTGCTTTGGTTTATAGTACAAACATGTGGCATTTGTTCTACCTCCAAAAAAGGCATCTCTGGGATTCAAGGGAGTGTGGGGAGTTTATGATCTGCTAGAAAGTGTTTCAAACTCTCATCGCTTTTTAACATATTGTTCCATTCATGTTCCCAGATGCAGTGTACTACATAAGATTCACTCTTCAGGTATTCTTCCCTTGTCCTAGTGAGGGCGTACAACACACCATAGGTTGCATCAAGCAGCCTGTTAAAGTCCTTGGCCTTGTAGAATATTTATTTATTTATTTGGTCTTATATGCTGCCCTATCTCCCTAGGGGCTCAGGGCGGCTCACATAAAAACACACAATACAAAAGTTAAAAAGAATTAAAAAATTATTAAATCCAATTCGATCAAATAAAGTATTTAAAACCCCATCACATGACACTTAAAACTAACTCCCCCCATCAGTCCAGGCCGGATTGTTTGAATAACCAAGTCTTTAGGCCACGGCAGAAGGAGCGGAGGTCAGGGACCAATCGCAGCTCCAGGGGAAGCTGGTTCCATAAAGTGGGCACCCCCACAGAGAAGGCCCTACCCCTAGGGACTGCCAGCTGACATTGTTTGGCCGATGGTACCCCAAGGAGGCCCTGTCTGTGGGCGCGCACCAGGTGATGGGTATTCAATGCTGGCAGGAGACGTTCCCACAAGTACCCTGGCCCTAAGCCATGTAGGGCTTTATAGGTAAGTACCAGCACTTTGAATCGCATGTGGAGGGCAACCGGCAAACAATGCAACTCGCGCAGGAGGAGTGTAACATGGGAGTATCGGGATACCCCCATCACAACCCGCGTGGCCACATTCTGCACCAGTTGAAGCCTCCGAGTGGTCCGCAAGGGCAGCCCCATATAGAGAGCATTACAGTAGTCGACCCAGGACATAACGAGCGCATGAGTGACCATGTGTAATGCATCTCAGTCCAGGGCAACCATGAAAAAAACATCCATAAAATTCAAGCGCCGTGAGGACCCCATTTATGACAGCGAAGCCATCCAAAAAGTAAATACCTACTTGTTTTTCACCGCCTTGCAGAGCATATTGGATGTTGATCCCTTCAGTATGCTCTATATACATCAAGCAAGCAGAAAAGCTTTTCTTGCTCTTTTGGTAATTGTCCAGAGGTGCTAGTGCAATGGTATCCTTCTTCAAAAACATGAACCGGTACTGTGCCATGCAAATAAATGCCAATGTTACATCCTGGAAAGGATCAATGCAACAAGTTTCTCTCTCTTAAAGAATCTCTCCACCCTTCTGTGAAAAAATCCCTTCCTGTCATTTCCTTTACTTGTTACCTGAAACTATTACATATCTCAGTATCTTAACATCTTATTTGTAGTAGTATGTAAGACCTTTTCTGAGGTTTATTTATTTATTTATTTATTGGACTTACAGGCCGCCCTTTCTTCCTAGGGACTCAGGGCGCTTACAATAAAAGATGAAAGTACAAATATTAAAATACAGTTAAACCAATTAAATTAAGCCCAATAAAAGATAAAACCCAATTAAAACTTAAAATAGATAAAACCCCGCCCCTTACCCTTCAGTCCAGGCCAGTCTGTTGAAACAACCAAGTCTTTAGGTCACGACGAAAGGAACGGAGGTCTGGGGCCAACCGGAGCTCCAAGGGGAGTCGATTCCACAGGGTGGGTGCTCCCACAGAGAAGGCCCTACCCCTGGGTGGTGCCAGCTGACACTGTCTGGTTGATGGCACTCCCAGGAGGCCCTGCCTGTGGGAGCGCACAGGGTGATTGGAAGCTGACACTGGCAGGAGACGCTCCTGCAAGTACCCCGGACCCAAGCCATGTAGGACTTTGTATGTGATCACTAATACCTTGAATATCACCTGGAGGGCAACCAGCAGCCAATGCAGGTCGTGCAGGAGGGGTGTAACATGGGAATATCAGGATACTCCCATCACAACCTGCACGGCCGCATTCAGCACCAGTTGAAGCCTCCGGATGGTCCACAAGGGCAGTCCCATGTAGAGAGCATTACAGTAGTCGATTCGGGAAGTCATGAGTGCATGAGTAACCATCTGTAGGGCATCTCAGTCCAGATAGGGGTGCAATTGGTGGACCAGGCGAATCTGGGCAAATACCCCCCTGGTCACAGCTCCCACCTGCTCCTCCAAACTGAGCTGTGGGTCCAGGAGGACACCCAAATTGCAAACCCTATCCATGGGGGGCAACACCTCTCCCCCCCTGGCCAATGACGGAACATCTTGGATTATCCAAGATGCTGGTATGCACAGCAACTCAGTCTTGGCCAGGTTGAGTCGGAGCCTGTTCCTTCCCATCCAGATCCGCACCGCATCCAGGCAACAAGACATCATGGAGAAAGCATCACCGATTTGGTTTGGAGTGGAGATGAACAACTGGGTATCATCAGCATATTGATGATACCTCACCCTGAATCCATGGATGATGTCTCCCAGCGGCTTCATGTAGATGTTGAACAGGAGAGGCGAAAGGACCAAGCCCTGAGGCACCCCACAAACTAGGGGTCCTGGACTCAACCTCTGCCCCCCTGCCAACTCCAATTGTGAATGACCTGAGAGGTAGAAGGAGAACCACTGTAAAATGGTGCCCCCCACCCTCAACCCCTGAGGGGTCACAATAGGATACCATGGTTGATGGTATCGAAACCGCCGAGAGATCTAATAGGACCAGGACAGAGGAAAATCCCTGACCTGACCCCTCCAGAGTTCAACCATCAGTGCGACCAATGATGTCTCCATGCTGTACCCCACCTGGAAGCCTGATTGCTATGGATCTAGGTAATCGGCTTCCTCCAGGAACCCCAGAAGCTGATGGGCCACCATGCTCTCAACTACCTTCACCACAAAGAGAAGGTTGGAGACAGGATGAAAGTTGTTCAAAATGGCTGGGTCCAAGGCAGGCTTCTTGAGGAGGGGCCTCACCACTGCCTCTTTCAATGCGGGAAAGGATCCCTCCCTTAACAAAGCATTGATAACTGCCTGGAGCCAGCCACGTGTGACCTCCCTGGAGGCATATACCAACCAGGAGGGCCACAGGTCCAATAAACATGTGGTGGAATTCAGCCTCCACATGGTCCTGTCCACTTCCACTAAGGACACAGGCTCAAACTCATCCCAGATGATATCGGCCAGACTACTCGTAACTCCTTCATCTGACTCCTGCCAGTCGGAGTCCAAGCCAGCCCGAATCTGAGCGATCTTATCCAGCAGATGCTGACTAAACTCCTCAGCCCTTCTCTGCAGAGGGTCCTCCCTCACCTCCTGATACAGGAGGGAACAAGTGACCCTAAACAAGGCGGCTGGGCAGTCATCTGCAGACGCAATGAGAGTGGAGAAATCTACACATTTCACTTCCATTGTCACCAGATAAGTCCTTGTATAGGCTCTTAACTGGACTTGGTCGGATTTGGACTGACTGGATCTCCAACTGCTCTCCAGACACCTCCTTCGATGCTTCATTTCCTGGAGCTCCATTGAAAACCAAGGAGCTAACTGGGATCTGCGACAGTAAGGGGCCACAAGGGGACAACTCGGTTGAGAGCCTCAGAGGCCACCTGTTGCCAGGCATCCACTAAGGTCTCAGCTGAGCTGTGGGTAAGGGAAGTGGGAATCAGCCCAAGCGCTGCCTGAAACCCCTCAGGGTCCATCAGATGCCTGGGGAAACCATCTAGTAGGTTCCACCTCCCAGGAGTGTGGGGTGGCCTGCCGGAAGACCAGCCACAGGAGATAATGATCAGTCCATGACAGGGGTCGAGTAATAGGTAAACCCCCACCTAGATCATTACACCAGTGTTCCGAGATGAAAACCAGGTCAAGTGTGTTCCCCCCCATGAGTTGGCCCCCGAATTATTTGGGTCAGGTCCATAGCTGCCATGGAAGCCATGAACTCCCGATCTAACCTCGACGTAATGCCCAGAGAGGGCAGATTGAAATCTCCCAGGACCAAAATTCTGGGGAACTCCACTGCCACTCCCGAGAGTAGGTCAAGCAGCTCGGGCAGGGCTGTCGTCACGTTGCTGGGAGAAAGGTATGTGAGGAACAGGCCCAACTGACCACCTGGGCCAAACCTCAGAAGGAGAGACTCACACCTGCCCATCTGCGGAACGATGACCTCCCTTGGAAATGGTCTCCCTAATAACCACTGCCACTCCACCACCCCTACCCTGGGTCCGAGGCTGGTGAAACCCAGAAACCTGGGGGACATATCTCTCAAAGACGGACCCCTCCCTCCGGTCCCAACCAGGTCTCTGTAATGCAAGCCAGGTCCGCGGCCTCCTCCTGAATCAACTCAGAGAGGAGGGGGGCTTTATTCACCACAGACCTGGAATTCACATACACCAACCTCAGCCCACGAATCACACTTTCTGTACCCCTGGAGGACTGGACAGAAACTGGAGGGTCGGAGTGCACCACAGGTTGAAGATAGCGGGAGGGGCGCTCCCAAACCGTGATATCACTCTCCGTTTCTTCATCTCCTGCCATTCCCAATCGCCGTAGAAATTGGATTCCCCACCCTGTTCCCCAAGGACTCCCGGCCACCCCCATCTGTCCCCCCCACACCGTGACCTTCCCCTGGCCTGGACTGAGTCAGGGGTTGGCTTGGTGCAACCCCCCCAAGTTCCCACCCAAACTGACAACCCACTCCACACCC
This sequence comes from Naja naja, assembly GCA_009733165.1. Taxonomy (NCBI): domain Eukaryota; kingdom Metazoa; phylum Chordata; class Lepidosauria; order Squamata; family Elapidae; genus Naja; species Naja naja. The sequence continues at coordinate 143,805,134 of CM019148.1, forward strand.
TAACCCCATTAAACATTTAGTTAAACATTTCCTCAACCTTCCCTTCCTCCCACATTTAAAAGAAAACCCCTTGGTCGCGCCATGCCACCTTTCGGGATTCCAAGATCCGTCATCAAGGTAGGCTCTGGAAAGTCTGGGACTGTGGGATGGTCCCAATGGCCCACAACTCCATGGTCGAATATGTCCGTATCATCTAAGCTAAAAGAAATCCACAGATAGGTTGGAACAAACAATAGCCGGATAGTACAACAAACCCTCATGTCCAGGTATAAGCCCCAGCGTCCAGTCATTTCACCCCCAACAGCCCTCTCACAGCCAGTCGAGGGAGGGACCAGAGTCAAATAGGTCCAGTCACCACACTCTCACCAGGTGGCAAACTACCACACCAGGACAGGCTTGGTCCCCTGGCCAGTCCTGTTGTCCTCTCACCCCAGTGGGCAGCCAAAGAAAAAACCCCATCGCCCTCACACCGCAATGGGCAGAGACCAAGCTAGCTTGAAAAGTACAGGGGGAACAACAGGGTCTAAGTCACTGGGCATCTGACAGCTTCTGGACAGCAACCCACGTTGGCTCCAGCAGGGCAACATGCAGCAAGCAGCAACATTAAACAGGCAGCAAATCCCAGGCAGCTGATGACAAACGGATCTCCAACAGATCCCAGGTAGTAGATGGTAAACAAACAGCATAAACTGGTGTCAGACAAGCCAGCCAGCCACCGGTAATCCACAACCTGGCTTGGCTGCAACTGGAAGCTGGCAGTTCTTCCAGAGGGCCTCAGGAGGACAAACCATATATGATCTGGGTTTCCTAGAGGGCCTGTAAACCAAGGCCTCAATCCTCTCTAGGGCCTCCCATCCTCCAGCGGGCCTCGGGACCGCAGAGAGCACCACCAGTTTCCACCATCCGGCCCTCTGACCAGTCTCCCTCCAGCCCACTGGCTCACATCATCCTCCGGCTCGCCTCCATGCCATCACCGTCATTGCCACCACCGCTGCCACCGCCGCTGTCCTCACTGCCCTCACCTGCAGATGCCGACCACTGACCACTGACCACAACTCCACACTACAGCAACCGACCCGCTGATGGACTGCAGGCCGCCCCCAAACCCCTGGAACAAAACTGGGAGGCGGGCAAGCAGACAGGGCCCCCTAAGCCCCAAACGGCATAACATTCCATACCCCCCCATGGTGCTCAGAAACAACAGACTGCCATTGCTTGGACATGCGCAGACCCTAAGACCTTTATTAGCAGCATGCCATTTATTAGACCTTCCTCAAATTCCTCTCTCTCACTGGACATCATGGTTTCAGGGCTATAATATTTGACACGCCAACATAATCTTGATTCTCTGCAGTATTGAACAAATGAGGAAAATAACCCTTGGATCCCTGAAAGCCCATAGCTTTGGGTAATATACTCAATTTCATGGGTAAAAAAGAAAGACTATCGATAAAACCTATATGAAGGAGTGGTAGGGTTATGCATAGCAGTTTACCCCCTTGAGTTAAGAGTTGTACCTTTACCTTTTCATGAATGAGTTGCCTGAGGATTAGGTACCCGTCATAACTCTTGGAGTTGTGAGCTATGAACATGGAATCTGTAAACATTCCCACTTCCTAACATTCCCATCCTTCCAGCATGTCCATGGCATAGACGTAGTTTGGTATATGGGTCTCAGTTTCTTGACAACATTCAAAATCATACACAATGTATCTGTAACTTATTTTTGGCTTGAAAATCCTTTTCAGAAAACACAAGTGGTCTGTCAGGCTCTCTACTTTGGTATCACATTGTTCACACTTTGCCTTCTTACATTCATCATGTGGGGAGGCACATAGATGCCACACCTGGAACAAAACACATTAGCTTCACAAATAATTTTTCCTTCCAAAGCCAACCGTTCATGTCTTTCAAGACATACATTAGAGACACGTATGGCATCTCATCCTCCTGTCAACCAGCTCACAGCAATCTGAACCAGCACAGACTCAACAAAAATATTGACAAACATGCTTAAATTTGTGGTGATAACCGGTGTGACACAATTCACAGAAGTAACACACACCCATGAAGCCTTTGATGTTTTTTTACCTCGTAGTAATGCCTGTTGTGTAACAGCATAAAAACCACTCTTACATCCAGGTTACCTCCAGTTTCAAAAAACCTCCAAGCTCCTTCGTGATAACACACGACCTTTATAGTTATACCAAAGTAGTCCTCAAATAAGTGTATCTGTGAAAAATCAATTCTATGGGCTGTAGAAATCCCAAGTGTGTTATGGAGGTCTGTGGCTCTGGTAATGATTTCATCTTTAGTAGCCAACCCATTATCTAACAACGACAGTAGGCTGCATGTAAAACACAGAAATCAAGCAGGTATTGTCTTTTCTTTTCCAAAATCTTACTGAATAGAACTGCTCCTAATTTCCTAAGATCACCCCCCTCGTGATTCTTCACCATAGCGACAGTTAATTCTAAAGAGTTCCTCCATAATATCTCCATATTGCTTTGCAATAAACTCTCTACATAATAATAATAATTTATTCAACTTGTATGCTGCCCTTCTCCCTAAGGACTCAGGGCGTGAACATTAAAACAGAACAAATTTACAATAAAAATCAATTTAATAGAACAAGTCAAATACATTAAAATACATTAAAATAAATTAAATAAGCCTAAAACCCCACCCGGGTCATTCCAGGCTGGCCTGTTGAAACAACCAGGTCTTCAGGTCCCGCCGGAAGGAGTGGAGATCAGGGGCCAAACGGTGATCCACAGGGAGCTGATTCCAAAGGGCGGGCGCTCCCACGGAGAAGGCCCTAGCCCTGGGGACCGCCAGCCGACAATGCCTGACCGACCCAAGGAACTCCTATGGGAGCGAACAGGGCGATTGGAATATGATGCTGGCAGGAGGCGTTCCCGCAAGTACCCTGGACCCAAGCCATTTAGGGCTTTATAAGTTGTTACTAGCACCTTGAAGGTAACCCGGAAGGCAACCGGCAACCAATGCAGGTCGCGCAGGAGGGGTGTAACTTGGGAGTATTGGGACACCCCCATCACAGCCCGCACGGCCGCATTCTGCACCAGTTGTAACCTCCGGGTAGTCCGCAAGGGCAGCCTCATGTAAAGAGTTGCAGTAGTCGATTCTGGAGGTGATGAGCGCATGAGTGACTGTTCGAAGGACATCTTGGTTCAGGTAAGGGTGGAGCTGGAGAACCAGCCGAACCTGGGCAAAGCCCCCTGCCACAGCTCCCACATGCTCCTCCAAACTGAGCTGTGAATCCAGGAGGACGCCCAGATTCCTCGCCCTATCCATGGTGGGTAACACCTCTCCCCATGACCAAAGATGGTGCATCCAATGAAAGCCGAGATGCCGGTAAGAACAGCCACTCAGTCTTGGTCGGGTTGAGCCAGAGCCTATTACTCCCCATCCAGACCTTTACTGCCTCCAGGCACCGGGACATCACAGAGAGAGCATCACTGATCTGGTCTGGGGTGGAGATATAAAGCTGGGTATCTTCAGCATATTGATGATACCTCACCCCAAAACCTCGGATGATCTCACCCAGTGGTTTCATGTAGATATTAAACAGGAGTGGTGAGAGAATGGACCCCTGAGGCACCCCACAAGTGAGGGGCCTTGGGACCAACCTCTGCTCTCCTGCCAACACAGACTATGAACGGCCCGAGAGGAAGGAGGAGAACCATTGCAAAACGGTGCCCTCCACCCCCAATCCTCGGAGCCGCTGCAGAAGGATACCATGGTCGATGGTATCGAAAGCCGCTGAGAGATCTAACAGGACTAGGACAGAGGAAAAACCCCTGTCCTGAGCCCTCCAGAGATCATCCATCAGTGCTACCAATGCTGTCTCTGTGCTGTGTCTGGCCCTGAAGCCTGATTGATACAGGTCTAGATAATCAGCTTCCTCCAGGAACAAGGGAAGCTGCTGCACCATCATGCTCTCAACAAACTTGCTAAAAAGCGAAGGTTGGAGACTGGACGATAGTTATCCAAAATAGCCAGGTCCAAGGCAGGCTTCTTGAGGAGGGGCCTCACCACCTCTTTCAAGGCGCCGAGAAAGACTCCCTCACTCAAGGAGGTGTTGACAACTGCCTGGAGCCAGCCGCGTGTAACCTCCCTGGAGGCATACACCAACCAGGAAGGACACGGGTCCAATAAACACATGGTGGAGGACAGCCTCCGCATGATCCTGTCCACTTCATCAAAGGAGACCAGATCAAACTCAACCCAGGTAGAATCAACCAGATCCGTCGCCACCCCATCATCAGACCCCTGCCAGTCTGAGTCCAAGCCGGCACGAATCCAAGTGACCTTATCCGCCAGATGTAAACTAAATTCCTCTGCTCTGCCCCCCAAAGGGTCATCCCCCTCCCTCAATTGGAGAAGGGAGTGGGCCACCTGAAACAGGGCCGCAGGGCGGTCATCAGCGGACGCAATCAGAGCGGAGAAGTAGGCATGCCTCGCCGCCCTAATTGCTTCCAGGTAAGTCCTAATATAGGCTCATAACTGGACACGGTCGGATTTGAAGCGGCTAGTCCTCCACCTGCTCTCTAGGCATCTTCTCCACCGTTTCATCCTCTGGAGCTCCACAGAAAACCAGGGAGCCAACCGGGATCTACGGCAGGGAAGAGGCCACAAGGGGACAACCTGGTCGAGCGCCGTTGTGGCTGCCTGTTGCCAGGCAGCCAGCAACATCTTGGCCGGGCTGTGGTCGAGGGAGGCGGGCAAGAACCCCAGCACCATCTGAAACCTCTCAGGGTCCATCAGGTGCCTGGGGCGGAACCATCAAATTGGTTCCTCATCCCAGCAGTGAGGGACAGCCAATTGAAAGACCAGCCACAGGAGATAGTGATCCATCCATGATAGGGATAGGGTAGATGGAGAACCCCCCCAGATCACTACACCACTGCCCCAAGACAAAAATGAGATCGAGCGTGTTCCCCCCCTCATGAGTGGGTCCATGAATCACCTGGGTCAGGTTCATGGCTGCCATGGCTGCCATGAACTCCTGAGCCAAACCCATCACCCCCCCAAGAGAGGGCAGGTTAAAGTCCCACAGAACTATAAGCCTGGGGAACTCCACCGCCACCTCCGAGAGGATGTCGAGAAGCTCAGGAAGGGCCGCCGCCATGCAGCTGGGGGACAGGTACGTTAGCAGCAAACCCAACCGACCTCCTGGGCCCAATCTCATGAGGAGAGCCTCACACCTGCCTACCTGCAGGACAGTGGCCTCCCTGACAATTATGGCTACCCCTCCACCCCTTCCCTGGGCTCGAGACTGGTAAAGCACACGGAAACCTGGGGGACATAAATCACACAGAGGGACACCCCCCTCCAGACCAAACCAGGTTTCCGTAATGCATGCCAGGTCCGCAGCCGCCTCCTCCATGAGCTCACGGAGGGGGGATGACTTGTTGGCTACGGACCTGGTGTTCACATAAACCAGCTTAAGCCCAGAGACCACACCTCCCAAGACCCCAGGGGAGTGGGCAGAGACCTGGAGGTTGGAGTGCACCATCGCTCGTAAGCACCAGGAGCGCGCTCCCATAACATAATTTGGCCTCCTGTCTTGTCCCCCTGCCATAGCCGATCACCCTGGATAATATCAGCCCTGCCCCCTCCCTGCCAGACCCCAATGCCCCCTCACCCAACCCCCCTGTACCGGGACCCGTTACCGGCCTGGAAGGACAATGTTGACCCAAAGATTGATTACCCACCCCCCTCCCTAACCCATTAAAACAACGAATTAAAAAATTTAAAAGCTTCCCCTTAATACCAAATTTAAAATTTAACCCCTTGGTCGCGCCATGCCACCTCTCAGGATCCCAAGATCCATCATTGAGGTAGGCTCTCAATAACCCAGAGGGCCACACCAGAGACAAAGGGACAGTCTGGAGGGCCCGTAATTCCGACGGTGAGTAAGCTAACATACGATATCTCGTTTCAAGAGCGGACAGGTGGGCAAAACAGTCAGTACAATGATAACAATTGCACAGATGAAAATGTGCAATAAAAGGACCGGGCACACACAACCAGAACATCCCACAACGAGCAGCTCTCTCACAGCTGCTGGGGCCAGAATTGAAATGGCCAAGCCACTGCTCTCCCACTGCAGTGACTTATGATAGTACGCTGGTAAAAAACCATAGACAACCCCCCGCCCTCTCACAACAAGGGAGTTGAGTCCACCCATTGCCCTCCCACTGCAATGGGGGAGGTCCGAAGGAGAGAGGAGGTCCGAGAATGGAAAACGAACCAGGGCGACTGTCACGGATGTTCGGACCCCCTCAAGAGTGTCCCGGAAGAGATTAAAGATATCACAAAAAAGCAGCGGCCATAGATGGAGGCAGGTAGCCAGCAGTCTGAGAGTAAAATGAAGTGGGGGTGGCCAGGTCCAAAGAGACGAGTCCAGAGATGACACAAGATCGAATTCCAACCACAGTCCCAGGTCCAGAGTCATGGCTCCAACCTTCCATGGAGGTCTCTCCTCCAATGTTAGTTCAACCACTGACCCCCACCAGGCCAGTGCTGACTCATCCAACCCGGGCCATAACCACCAGTGCCAACGATCTGGGCTCCCCAGGCCTCCAGGCCTACACCCCCCAGTGCTACCTCCGCAGGGCCTCTTTCTCCAGGAACTCTCACCTCTGGAGGGAAAAGGGAGGGCAGCGGCATCGAGGGTAGCACGAAGGTCAAAACCCCCAACAAAGCCGCTGCCCCACCTATGATATCCAGGCCCCAACACACTGACCAAACCTTGGTATCTTCGGGCCAACGAGCCCCCAGGGGCACCAAACCATCAAGGCAACACCCCTGCAGGCCGAGGGATGTCGAAGCGACTGGCAGGCAACAATGGGGGACCCCTGGGCCAGTGTTACGGCCACCACCATCGTTGCTGCCGCCATGCTTCGGACCGCCACCGCTGCAGCCGTCGCCAGCGCCACCAAACAGCTGGCACCGTCGCCGAATCTCTGGCCGCCACCTTCACACCCGCCGAACCTCTGTCACCACCGTCGCAGCCGCCAAGCCTCTGCCACTGCCATCGCAGCCGCCAAGCCTCCGCTGCTGCCAGGACCACCACCAATGCTGCCAACACCGCCAAACAGCCACCAAACAGCTGATGACGATGCCCTTCCGGGTAACCAGCCACCACCGCCCCGACGCTGTGTAGGCCGCGAGAGCGGAGCTCTCAAAAATGCCGAGCCACCGGCCAAATTTGGCCAAAAATGGCTCAAACACCACCACTCGGCCCTCTGGAGAGACCCCGGGAAGCTTGCAGCATCGGGGGGACCTCCTTCCACCAAAACGCCGATGACCACCGATCCCCTGAGAAGAGCTCACTCAAAGTGAAGCTGCCATCTTGGGCATGTGCAAACCAAAAATACATAACTAAGGAACTGATCTGCATTTAGTTCATCCAATGGCCTAACACTAAAGAGCGATCTACCTAATTCCTCAGCATCTAGCCAGTTGCACAAAATCATTTGCTCTTATCTCCCTGGAAATACAGTTCAAAAATCTTTGTATCTTGTTACAAATAACATCTATAGCTTGTGTGAGTGAACAAACATGTTCCATATTTACAAATCTATAACGTTCATAGTACTCTATTGCTCTGTAATGTTGCACATTCCTCTGCCATGACTGAACGCTCTCCAGGTACACATCAGGGACGTCTGGTGTACTTAGTGAGACAGAATCTTCTGAGGGTTCCCCCTCCTCTGCTGTTTGTTTCTGACATATCACCCTCTTCACTGGTACTGTCATCGCATGTGGCAGTATGCTGCTGGTCCTCATCCCCATTTTTGACTTTTTACAAGCAGGTTCTAAATAAATAAATAAAGACATATTGAAGAACTGTCACTGTTTAATGAATAGATACATCCTATTTATCCATTCGTGTATACTTCGATTAACCTTGTATGCCACGGGATGTGGACAGCTGGGGCTCACTGTCCTGTCCTTGTACATCTCTTGCATTGCATGGGGTGGCCTCCTGTGTCTCAATACACTGCCACATGCATTGTGATCCTGTAGGACTTGGGACTTCTGCAGAGAACTGTTCGCTGTCTCTATCTGTAGGTACATGAATAATTAACATTTAGGATTCTTAATTATTATAGCACAAAGAACATATTGAACAATGGCTGGAAATTCATAATAGCAGCTTTTGTCTAAAACCTTATGGCACTTAACAGATCGCACCTTGCATTTCCATTTCTTCATCCATGTGTTGTGGCTAGTGGCTGTTCCATTTCTGGCAGCTGTTCCCCTACATGTGCTTTTGACGTGCTTGATTGAGTGGCCCCTCCCACTTGAACACTGAAGCACTGCCCCTTGGGAATTTGGCTTGCATCTGGTCATTCCACCATTCTGAAAAGAATGTATAGCAATAAGGTTCTAGGGCAGGGGTGGGCAAACTTTTTGACTCAAGGGCCACAATGGGTTCTTAAACTGGACCGGAGGGCTGGAACAAAAGCATGGATGGAGTGTTTGTGTGAACTAATATAAATTCAAAGTAAACATCATTACATAAAAGGGTAGTCTTTTTTTTATTTCAATAGTTTTATTCATTTCAAACATTTTAACAAGAATGTAAACACTAATTATTATAATTTGAAACTTCAAAAAATGGAGGAATCATAGCACAATAACATACCTTATATTGAAGATGGCAAAGGCAAAATAAAATTGCCTAACAAAGGAAAGGTACAAAAGCCTTTCAAATTAAACTTAAATATAATAAAATAATTTAAAACTAAAACAAATAGAAAAGAACAAAATGTGTAAACAGTAAATTAAACATTTTCTTTAGTGCAACTTCCAAATTATGCCTGGGACGTAGATGTAGATGGCAATGTAGACTGGGTTGAAAGGTTTTTGGTCTTTAAAACATCAACTTCAGTGGGAACAGTGTTGTTGGTCTCCTTTTTTAGCTAATGCATCAAAGTCTGGAGTTAGTTTTGTTGTGGCTATTCTCAGGATAGATCTGAGGTGTTCGTCAGTTAAGCTGGATCTGTGAGGGGCTTTGTTGATGTTCATGATGCTAAATGTCTGCTCACAAACATAGGTTGACCCAAACAGCACCAGTATCTTCTGTGCCATCCTCCGGATGTTTGGAAAAGTGGCTTCATTAAGTGAAGCATAAAAGTCTCTTAGTTCAAGAGAGCTGAATTTCTCCTTTAGGACAAAGTCAGACTGAAGATAGATGAGTTCCAGTTGCACTTCTTCTGGTGCTGTTTCAGGGTTTTGTGACAAAGGACAGGCCACCAGTTGAAGTAACTGGTCAATTTTTTCAACATCAGAAAACCGACGACAGAATTCTGCATGCAGGTCATCTAGTGATTTGCTGTATTTCTTCACGTTTTGGGTGGTCTCCTTCTGTGTGGCTAGTGTGGCAAAATGAGTGAAGACTTTGTCTGAAATTTGTCTGGAAAAGAAAATCAGCTTCGATTTAAAGGCTTTCACATTAGTGTACATGTCATGTACATACTGATCTTTTCCCTGTAGCTTCACATTTAGCTCATTCAAATGTGAAAATATATCTACAGCAAATGCAAAGTCACACAGCCAATTCTTGTCACTCAGCTCAGTAAATTTGTCAGACTTCCCCTTTAATTTCAAAAATGCACCAATCTCTTCTTTGAGCTCCCACACTCGTTGGAAAACTTTGCCCAAACTCAACCACAAGTAAGTCGTGGTGATCCGCATCAGTTTCCTCCAGAAACTTCATAAACTGACGGTGCTGAAGTCCCTTTGCTCAAATGAAATTAACAAGCTTTACGACTGGATTAACAACATGATTAAGTTGTAATATAGACTTGCACAATGATTCCTGGTGAATAATACAATGAAGAAAAATAACATCTTGGTTAGGGTTCTCATCTTTCACTTTATCCTGAATTCTTTTTAGCAATCCAACATTTTTTCCAGTTAAATTTGGAGATCCATCTGTCATGACATTAGCAAGTTTACTCCATGGTAGCTTCATTTTCTCGATGACAGTAGATACCCGGTTATACAAGTCCTCTCCCCGTGTTTTTCCTTTCAGTGGCTCCATGGCTAAAAACTCCTCCATAATTTCAAAATTGTCACTAATCCCTCGGATAAAAATTAAGAGCTGAGCAGTGTCCTTTACGTCATTACTTTCATCCAATGCTAGTGAATAAAACTTAAAGAACTCTGCCTTACTATTTAACTTGCTGACCAAGTCTTCATCAATCAGTTCCACTCGACGAGTCACTGTCCCTGCGATAAGCTGAATTTTTCAAACTTGCCTTTGCTCTCTGGACACAAGAGACCTGCTGTCTCTATCATACATTCTTTCAAAAACTCACCTTCAGAGAGAGGTTTGCTAGCTTTTGCTAATTTGAATGATAGCATAAAACTTGCTTTGGTAGTTGTCTCTTGAATTGCAGTTTTTCTGTGAAAGACATTTTGCTGAGCCTGTAATTTAGCCATCAACCTCTGTGCAGTAGCCTCCCGTTCTTGAGGTGACTGCTTGCTAGCATAGTTGCCATGCTTTGTGGCAAAGTGACGGCTGAGATTGTACTCTTTGAAGACTGCAAGTGTTTCCTGGCATATCAGACATACCGGCATTTATTTATTTATTTATTTTATTAATTCGACTTGTATGCGCCCCCTCTCTGAAAGGACTCGGGGCAGCTCACAGCTAAAAATACAACAATAAATAAATTACCTAAAAACTAATTACAAGCCGAATTGGAATTATTTATTTATTTATTTATTTATTCGACTTATATGCGCCCCTCTCAAAAGGACTGGGGCAGCTCACAGCTAAAAATACAACAATAAATAAATAAATTAAAAGTATATTAAACAAGTTAAGCCGAATTGAAAATTAAAACCCATAGTTAAAATAGGACCAATTAGGACCAATTAAAACCCCAATGCACCCGAATAACATGGGAGAAAGAGTCGGGATACCCCCATCACAGCACGCTTCTACTTTCACTGCAACCTCTGAGTAATCCATGAGAAGCCCCATGTAGAGAGCATTGCAGTAGTCGATTCTGGATGTGACGAGCGCATGAGTGACCGTTCGAAGGGCATCTCGGTCCAGGTAAGGGTGAAGCTGGCGAACCAGCGAACCTGGGCAAAAGCCCCCTGGCCACAGCCCCCACCTGCTCCTCCAAACTGAGCTGTGCATCCAGGAGGACGCCCAGATTCCTCGCCCTATCCACGGGGGTAACACCTCCCCCATGACCAAGATGGCACATCCACTGAACACCGAGATGCCGGTAGAGCAACCACTCAGTCAGTCTTGGCTGGGTTGAGTCTGAGCCTATTACTCCCCATCCAGGCCTGCACGCCTCCAGGCACGGGACATCACCGAGAGAGCATCACTGATCTGGTCTGGGGTGGAGATATACAACTGGGTATCATCTGCATATTGATGATACCTCACCCCAAACCGGATGATCTCACCCAGCGGTTTCATGTAGATATTAAACAGGAGAGGTGAGAGAACCGACCCCAGGCACCCCACAACTAAGGGGCCTCGGGGAGGATCTCTGCTCTCCTGTCAACACCGACTGCGAGCGGTCCGAAGGTAGAGGAGAACCACAGTGCCCCCACTCCCCAACCCCGGGCAGCAGAAGGATACCATGGTCGATGGTATCGGCCGCTGAGAGATCTAAAGGACCAGGACAGAGGAAAAACCCTGTCGAGCCCTCAGAGATCATCCACCAATGCGACCAATGCTGTCTCGGTGCTGTGTCGGGCCTGAAACCCGATTGGTACAGGTCAAGGTAATCAGTTTCCTCCAGGAACAGCGGAAGCTGCTGAACCACCGCTCTCAACAACCTTCGCTAAAAGCGAAGGTTGGAAACTGGACGATAGTTATTCAAAATGGTTGGGTCCAGAGCAGGCTTCTTAAGGAGGGTCTCACCACCGCCTCTTTCAGGAGGCAGGGAAAACCCTTCACTCAAGGCGTTGATAACTGCCTGGAGCCAACCACGTGTAACCTCCTGGAGGCATAAACCAGCCAGGAAGGACACGGGTCCAATAAACCGTGGTGGAGGACAGCCTCCGCATGATCCTGTCCACTTCATCCAGGAGACAGAGTCAAACTCAACCCAAACAGGATCCACAAGACTCATCGCCACGCATCATCAACATCCTGCCAGTCAGAGTCCAAGCCAGCCCGAATCTGAGCGACCTTATCCGCCAGATGTAAACTAAAATCCTCTGCTCTGCCCGCAGGGGGTCCCTCCCTCCCTCAATTGCAAGAGGGAGCGGTGACCAAACAGGGCCGCAGGGCGATCATCTGCAGACGCGATCAGAGCGGAGAAGTAAGCACATCTCGCTGCTCTAATCGCTTCCAGGTAAGTCCTAATATAGGCTCTTAACTGGAGGCGGTCGACTCAGGCGACTAGTCCTCCACCTGCTCTCTAGGCGTCTCCTCTGCCGCTTCATTCCCAGCTCCTCTGAGAACCAAGGAGCTAAGGGTCTCCGACAAGGGAGAGGCATGAGGACAACCCGGTCGGCGCTGCGAGGCCGCCTCTTGCCAGGCGGCCACCAAAGTCTCGGCCGGGCTGTGGGCAAGTGGGCAAAACCCCAGGGCGTCTGAAACCTCTCGGGTCCATCAGGCCTGGGGCGGAACCATCGTGTCGGCTCCTCATCCCAGCAGCGAGGCAGCAGACTGGAAGACCAGCCTCAGGAGATAATGATCTGTCCATGATAGGGGTAGAATAACAGGAGATCCACCCCCAGATCACTACACCACTGCCCGAGATAAAACCAGGTCGAGAGTCGTTCCCCCTCATGGGTGGGCCCCTGAATCACCTGGGTCAGGTCCATGGCTGTCATGGATGCCAAGAACTCCCGAGCCAGTCCAGGCGCCGGAGGGGTAAGTTGAAGTCCCCAGAACAATAAGTCTGGGAAACTCCACCACTCCGAGAGGGCATCCAGCAGCTCGGGAAGGGCCGTTGCAATGCAGCTGGGGACAGGTGTCAACAACAGGCCCAACTGACCGGGCCCAACCTCAGAAGGAGGGACTGCAACCGCCAATCTGCGGGACAGAGGCCTCCCTTGGAAACAGAGTCTCCCTGATAACAATCGCTACTCCTCCACCCCTTCCTGGGCTGTGGCGGTGCAACACCAAAACCTGGGGGACAAAGATCACATAGAGGACACCTCCTCAGGTCCCAACCAGGTCTCCGTGATACGCCAGATCCGCAGCCTCCTCCTCAATGAGTTCACGGAGGAGGGCCATGTGGACCTGGCATTTACATACACCAGCCTAAGCCCAGGGCCCCACAGCCCAAAGACCCAGGGGAGCGGGCAGAGACCTGAGGGTTGGAGCACACCACCGTCAGAATAGCGAGGCTGGCCTCGATACATAATATGGCCCTCTGTCTCGTCCACCCTGCCATAACCAATCGCCCTAGGGATTGTCAATCCCACCCTGCTTAATGCGGACCCGCGGCCCCTCACCCGCCCCTCCGTCTTGAGACCACCCACCGTTCTCGTAAATATCCTGGACCCATGCCATGTAGGACTTTGTATGTTAACACCAAAACCTTGAATCTCACCCGGAGGGCAACCAGAAGCCAATGCAGGCCACAGAGGAGGGGTGTAATATGGGAGTATTGGGAAGCTCCCATCACTACCTGCGCGGCTGCATTCTGCACCAGCTGAAGCCTCCGAGTGGTATGCATAGAGAGTGTTACAGTAGGTGAGTTGGGAGATAACAAGCACCTGAGTGATCGTGCGAAGGGCATCTCGGTCCAGATATGGTGAACCAGCCGGATCTGGGCAAAGGCCCCCCTTGCCATGGCCCCCGCCTGCTCCTCCAATTTGAGCCATGAGTCCAGGAGTCCAGAAGCATTGACCACTGCCCGGAGCCAGCCACACGTGACCTCCCTGGAGGCATAAACCAAGGAAGGACACGGGTCCAATAAACATGTGGTGGAGCTCAGCCGCCACATGATCCTGTCCACTTCATCCTCAGAAACAGGATTGAACTCAGTCCAGATCACATTAGCCAGACCACTCGCACCCCCATCCTCAGACCACTGTAAGTCCGAGCGCAACCCTTCCCAGGTCCGAGCGATCTTATCCGGCAGATACTGACCAAATTCCTCAGCTCTGCCCCGCAGAGGGTCCGCCACCTCCCCCGGCTATAAGAGGGAGCGGGCGACCCCAAACAGAGTGGCTGGGTGGTTATCTGCGAATGCTATGAGGGCGGAGAAATAAGACCTTCTCGCCGCCCTCATAGCTACCAGGTAAGTCCTAATATGGGCTCTTAACTGGGCTCGGTCAGATCCGGAGCGGGTCACCCTCCACCTGCTCTCTAGTCCCCTTCTGCGATGCTTCATCTTCCGGAGAAAATTGGTACCAGGGAGCTAACTAGGATCTGCGCCGAGTAAGGGGGTGCATGGGGACAACCCTGTCGAGAGCCCCCGTGACCAACTGTTGCCAGGCAGCCACAAGGACCTCGGCAGGGCTGTGGGTAAGGGATGTAGGAAAAAACCCCAGTTCTGCCTGGAACCTCTCAGGGTCCATCAGGTGCCTGGGGTGGAACCATCTAAGTGGCTCCTCATCCCAGCGGTGTGGGGCAGCTTGGTGGAAGACCAGCTGTAGGAGATAGTGGTCTGACCATGGAATGGGATGGATAGTTGTATTACCATCCCCCTGACCACTGCGCCACTGCTCCGAGACAAAAACCAGGTCGAGCATGTTGCCCCCTCGTGAGTCGGGCCATCTATTATCTGGGTCAGGCCCATGGCCTCCATGGAGGCCATGAATTCCTGGGCTAAACCTGATGCCACCCCAAGGAGGGCAGGTTGAAGTCACCCAGAACCATAAGCTCTGGGAACTCCACCGCCACCCCCGAGATGGCATCGATCAGCCCAGGCAGGGTGGCTGATACACAGCTGGGGGACAGGTATGTAAGCAGCACGCCCATCCGATCCGCAGGCCCACACCTCAGGAGGAGGGACTGACACCCGCCTATCTCCGGAGCAGGGACCTCCCTTGGAAACAGGGTCTCCCAAATAACAACAGCCACCCCCCACCCCTTCCCTGGGGTCGTGACTGGTGTAACACCCAAAAACCTGGGGGCATATGTCAACCAGAGGGACTCCACCCTCCGGCCCCAACCAGGTCTTGGTGATGCAGGCCAGGTCCATGGCCTCCTCCTCAATCACCTCACGGAGGAGGGGTGCCTTATTAACCACGGATCTGGCATTAAGGTATGCCCAGGGGTCCTAGATCCCGAAACCCCCAGGCATTGAGAAGAGGCTGAGGGGTCGGAGCGCACCACAGCTCAAATGTAGCGGGGGCATGCTCCCCTAACATGATATGGCCCCCACCTTGGTTGGCTTTTATGCCAACCATCTGCCTGGTTTATTTGCATTTTCAAAGAAATTTTTTTTAGCATTCCTAATTTTTTGGGCTAATTCTTCCTTTTCCATCAGCCCCATTTATGTTTAATTATGTCCATTTGATTTTTAATATTCTTTTTTTGTGGATATTTTTGTAAATCCTTCTCCAGTTCCCTGTAGTCCTCCTCTAGTCTTTGTTGTATTCATTTTTTCTTAATATTCTTTTTCCTTGTATAGTCTATTATCAGACCTGGCAAAGGCCTTCATGGTATCCTATAAGTTTTTCAATGAGGTGACCTCTTTATTATTCTCCTTAAAAAAGAAAGCCAATTCCTTTTCCATTTTTTGTAGAAATTCTTTTTCTCTCAATATTGTGTTCAAAGTCCATCTATATCTTTTCCTCTGTCCTTGCCACTCAATTTGTATTGGATTGTGATCCGCCCAAACACTTGCTTCAATATTTACTTCTTTTACATTGGAGGTCAAACTGTTGACATCCAAATTGTATCTATTCTTGACCATGATAAATGTCTATTAGAATAAAAGTTGTATTGTCTATTCCTTTTGTTTCTTTCCCTCCAAACATCTTGAGTACTTAATTCCTCTACCATTTTGAAGAAGGATTTTGGCAAAGTCTTTCTGTTTTGTCTATTAATTTTCTGAGTTTTATAATCCAAGTTTACATCTACTATTCCATTAAAGTCTCCCATAAGGCATATATTTTCATATTCCAATTCAATAATTTTATTGTGTAAACTTTTGTAAAATTCTCCTTGTTTTTCATTGGGGCATATATTGCTACTAGAAGTATCTTTACATTGTTGTCCATTATTTCCACCATTAATATTCTTCCTTTTTCATCTGTAAAGATTAATTCAGCTTTAATTGTATTTTTGATGTGTAGTGCAACTCCCCTTTTCTTTTGAGCCAATGTGGTGTATAAGTTCCCAATCTTATGTTGTTTTTGATATGGACTTCTTGCAAGCAAATTATATCAATATAATAATATAAATATAAATAATTATACCAATATATTTTAGATCCAACTTCTTACACAGCAAGCCTAAATTTATATATCTGGTAGATAGATATACCCAATCTCCTATAGCAAAAGGTACATGATCGGTTGCTTCTTGTCAGTCTGCTTTTTATATTCTTCGGCTGTTTTGCTTAACGTCTTTTGTACTGATTTCCATTTGTCTTGCACATTTTCAATCCATTTTGACACTGTTGTAGATTCCCAGTGGTATGGGGCCATTCAGGTATAGGCACAAATTCCATTCCATGTACTATGTGAAAAGGAGTGTATCCAGTACTACTAAGCACAGGGTTATTGTATGCTATCTCTGCAAATGGCAGCAACTCAACAGTTACTTTGTTGATATGTTACATAACATTGTAGGTAACGTTCTATCACTGGTAGGTGCTGCCCACCTGCTGTCATCTAATCCAGGCCACCACTTCCTTCCACCGTCCATCCAGCTTCTGTTCCCTCTGCCATTCTTTCTTCCTTTTCCACTCTCAGTGTATGAAGAAAAAGTGAGTGCTGACTTTCTTTCAGCTTCAACTGGGTACTGGAGTATCTTGCTAATAAATCACTCTACTCACACTTGGTAATTTCACTTGGTATGGTGAAATTTATTACAGCAGTTCCAGTCCTGATAAGCAAAAATGGTTTTTCCTGAATAAAGTCAACACTGAGACGTCTGCCTCTCAGTGCCTTTTATGCTGTGCTCTAGTCCCTCCCAGCTAACAACCTGACATCTGCTGCTGCATTATCTACTCCCACATCTTCTCCCATTCCTATTTGTCATCACTTAATCTTTATTTACATTCCGTTCCCCATGCTATCTATCCCTTCTGTATCCTTACCTACCTCCCATTTCCCCCCTTGTATCTGAATCAGGATCATAAACCCCCACCAGCTGATATCCCCAAAGCCCCACATCATGGTTTACATCAACGTGTGGTCCAGAAATAAGCCTGATGACTGATTAGTGTCCATGTGCCTCTCAGTTGTCTAGCTGTCTCAACAATTCAGCATAAATGCCAGTCGTCCACACATCCATCAGTCCCACAGCCCCACTCGTGTCGGGCTCTGAGTGAGTGCCAGACGTGAGTAAATTCCCAGAGCCCGACATCATTTATACAATATCCCCAAATTAAATAATATACATTCTAATTCCATCTCTGTTGGTTCCCCTAATGGACTAGCAGGCCTCCCCCTGATATATAAATTCCATTGTGAATCTGTGGGCATTGTTAATGCTGCATAAAGCTCGTCTTCCTCATTCAAAGAGGAAGTCTTGTCTGTGTGTGTGTAGGAGAGTATTTGGATAAAGTTTTAAAAGAAAAAAAGAGGAAGGGAACAGTAGCTGCAAATTCAATTTGTATAAAATATGACTGAAGGAATCTGGGCTTTACAAAAGAAACTTTACTTTTCCTTTTCACTTCACAACAGCAAACCATCTTGTTTGGGGATTTGGGCAGAAATGATTAACACCATTATAAGTAATGTTAAGGAGTACCCAACTCAAATAATATCAGTGTCCTCTGTTCCAGATATTATTATGCTTCTGTTACATGAGAAAGTTATACATTTTAATCAGTGGATAATGGCATGTGGTGTATATATGATGCGGTTGATAAGGGGAATGGAGGGCACATGTTTAAAATTAAATCAAGGATCTCCTATCATGAATGCTGAATGTGTCAGAGACCTATTGGATGCACTGCAACTGCCCTCCCAAGTTGCTGTCATTAAGTGCCTCTGCTCCTGCCTCTGAACACCATGTATGGTGCAACTTTGACTGTACAGTACTGTTCATTCCACAGGGGTGTGGCATTACCTGGATGGCCGCCCTGTTTGCCCCTGCTCTCTTTTGCCCTATCTTGTTCATTTCCAACATGGGCCTGCCAGGAGGAAGTATCTTCTGCTATTCCTAACAACAAAAATGGCTTATCCCTGGAGTTCATGTTCTGGCTAAATATTTTTCCTCTACCTGTATTGTCTGCCAGCTACATAATATTTAAGAAGTGATAGGGGTACTCACTTTGCAAACCAGATAATAAATATGTTAGGAAACTAACCTGAAATGACCAGATTGTTTTCCACTAGCCTTGATGTCTATGAGAATGACACCCTCAACAAAACTACAGGCCTCTCCCCTCATGAAATAATAATGGGACGCCCCATGTGGATGCCTGCCTCTTCCATCCATGGGCCAGTTGGCTGATATCCATGCTTTGGACAATATGATACTAGACTATTGTGCTGTCAATGTTACCCTTAAGTCCTGACATTCACAGGTTGTGGCTGCTCTTCCCAAAGAGACTCTCCACCCTTGTCATTCTTTAGTGCCTGGTTATTAGGTACTGGTGAAGGTATTTCAACAGAAGAATTGGCTGGATCCTCGTTGGAAGAGTCAATTCCAGATCATGTAGATCATCAATACTGCTGTGAAGTGTCAACATCTGGCCTCCTGGGTTCATGTTTTGCACTGTAAGAAGGTACCAACCCTAGATGAGGAAACCATTCAGCTCATGTCACCTGACTGCTACAAGGCAAAGACTAAAGCTTTGCCCAACAGGGAGGCAAGTGCTAGTAACCTCTGCCCCCGCTCTCCATACAACCTTCACCCAAAGCCATGCCAGCATCAAGTAACAAAAGACCAGCTCATGGAAGCCCAGTGACAACTGCAAGAAACAGTCTGCATTAGGAAAGTTCTTATGCCTGCAGTCTGGACCATCACTGCATTGCTCTTCTTCAGTACCCTGCTGTATTTAGGGTTGCACGTTCTACCGTTCAAATGGTTCAGTCTGTCTATCCCCAATTGTCTAGCTGAAATGACTTTTTTTTAAAAAAAGCTTTTATTTTTCCAAAAAGAACAAACATAACAAACAAACATACAACACATAAATCCATATCAATTTCAAGTGTGTTGGTCGGTCAAAAATCACAGTGCCTTCCCTTCATTATTCATACTCACTATTACAAAAAGGAAAAACTATAGTCATTATTATTAATCCTCTACCATACTATAATCTCTATGTTGTTTCAACAGTTCTATCTATCTTTATATTCCATATATTACCAAACTTTTTTTTATCTAACCACTGATAGAACATATTCCATATCTTATAAAACTGCTTTTCTTCTTGGTCCCTAATTTCAAATGTTAATCTACTCATTTCAGCACAGTCCAAAATCTTCTTAATCACTTCCTCCTGCATAGGTATCTTATCAGTTCTCCAATTTTTAGCAAATACAATTCTAGCAGCTGTCAGTACATTAACAATCAAATATTTCAGTTCTTTGTTAAGTGTCTCTGGTACAATTCCCAATAGAAATATCTCGGGTTTCAAGTCTATATGTTGTTGTGTCATTTTTTCCAACCACGTGTGGATTTTAGTCCAGTATCTTTTAGCATCAGCGCAAGTCCACCACATGTGGTAGTAGGAGCTGGGTATTTGGTGACATTTCCAACACTTATCCAATTTGTCCTTAAACATTCTTACTTCCATTCCTTTTTTGCAAACAAAGAGCCAAACAAATTAGTCCTAGTCTCAGATCTTAATCTCAATCTATATAACCCCATTTCATTTCAAATTATTATAAATAGTTGTTAAGCATTTATATTTCTTTTAAAAATAACAATATATTTGCTCATCATATAAAGAATAAAATTTATCCATATCTATCCTTAAACTATCTTCACATTATTAATGCTCTTTTATCAGTTACATATTTCTTTTATCCATCAGATTTGCCCTTTCATCACGTATTCTTTCCATAATTCTAAATCAATACAAGCTTTAACACAAAAAAGAATTTTAAAAAACCTAGACTTACCCCCCTTTACTACTTTGAAAGTGTCACCTCAGTGATTAACATAATAACGTTATAATAATCATTCCCTTTGGGGCAAAAGATAGAATAAGAAAAAAGAAGAGAAGAAAAGCTACATAACATTATATATCTTTTCAATCGGGTTCTGCAACACATATCCCCCCAACTTAAAGTTTATTTATAATTTCAAAGTAATAGTAAAAAATAATTAACCTTGGTTACTGACAAGTCTCATTTTTAAACATCTTCAAGAATTATTTCAATTAATTCAATTTATCTAATCAACATTTACCTTTTTTTATAAGTAAAAGTGAGAGTGTACCTTCATCTAAAAAAAGATTATTGTCAGTAGCCCTCTATTGTTTTATATTTTAATAATTACGGTATATTCTTATTACCCATCTTCTCCATGCAGAACCCCCTTCTTAATACCTTAGCCATTATCTCTATGTAAACGAGTTTCTTTCTTCATTATATAATTCCCATATTTCTCTATCTTCTGCTCCTGTTTCTTGTTCCCCCTCCTCTTTCTGCTATATCCCTTCTCCATCCAATTTGAATCCCTCTCTCTCATTACCTTTCTGCTCTCTTTTCTTCTGGGCCTTTCTACCTTGCCTAATTCCATTAATGTTCCCCTTTTGATTGCTTTCTTAGGTTTCATTTTTTGGACCAGCCTTCCTTTCCCTTTTATTTGTAGTGATCTTTGTGTTAGTTGTCTCTTTAAAATGGCTTTCCCTTGTGCCGGTTCCTCCCTTTCCAGGATTCCTTCTTCTTGTTCTTTATTCGCCATTTCCATGTCTTCTACAACAAGCCGAATTAGTTCAGTCACTTCCTGTAGTAGTTCTTTTATGCTTTTAGATTCCATTTTTAATTCCTTGTATGGCCACAAAAGTTTTTATTTTCCTTATTTCTTCTTCTTTAAATTTTTTTAAAAATCTCAACCCACGCCCAGAGTCTGTATCAATGTCACCAGCTAGTCCAGCAGTCTGTCTTTTATTTAAGTTCAAACTTTCACCTTCTGTAGTTCTTGCTTTTTTGTTTCAATATTTATTTAGAATTGTAACAATTCCAATCCACAAAGGAACAAGATATTTTCCTTCTTCTTTAAATTCCAGTTTTTATCCACTGAGTGGCACTTTCTGTCACACAAAATCTTCTCCCTTTCCTTTTGTTTTAATATTCAGGGTTTTTCGAGCCTCCAACTTAAATTCTTATGCCGGCTTCTACCTTTCCCGGTTCGAAGCCCCTTATAGCTGTCAAAAATATTTTACTATTTTTTCCTTCACTTGATACTTGCGCCGCTTCTTTTTCTTTCTTTTTTAAAAAAGCTCATTTTTATCTTAGTCCCGGGGTACCTTTGTTGATTTTACCTTCCAATACTCCCGATTCTTCTGCTGTCAACTTCTTTCTTTCCTCCTGCACAAATCTTAATCCAGTTGAGACCTTCTCTTCAAGGTGGCCATATTGACTACCGCTTCTTGTCATCTTTGGAGGGAAAAGACCAGACTCAGAGGGGAGATGGCTCCCCTCACTCGTCTGGCAGCTTTCCTTTCTGCCGCCCCTATGAGGCAGCTTCAGCCCCGAGCCGTAGGATCGGGCTCTCAGACAAAGAGCGGCGGTCGCGGACGATCGCAAACTGCCGTCCATTAGCGAGAGGGCTCAACCCGGAAGTCGCAATTTGTCCTTAAACATTCTTGTGATCCTTCTCGGGGATAGGTGCCACCTGTAAAACATCTTATACAAGTTTTCTTTAATGCAGTTGACATTGTCATTTTATAATTCTGATCCCATAGTGTTTGCCATCTCTCTAAATCTATGCCATAACCAAAATTTTCCCCCCAAGCAATCATTGTTTCCTTAACCTGCTCCTCTTCCATTCTAACTTCTAATAAATGACCATAGAGTTTTTAAATCACTTTTTCATTCGTACCCATCAAAATTTTATCTAATTCAGTTTGCTTTTTATAAATACCTTCAGTCCTAACATCCTCATCATATCTAGATTGTATTTGCAAATATGAAAACCAATTCATTTTTATTCCTTGTTCTTGTAATGTTTGCATCGATTTGAGTTCACCCTTTTCATTTAAAATCTCTCCATATCTAATCGTTTGTTCCTTCTTATATATTATTGGATGTGAAAAAGCTTCAATAGTAGATACCCATAATGGAATTTGTATATAATGTTGTTTTCTAGTTTTTTCCCAATTTAAAAATAAAGCTTCTCGAACATAGTGTCTTCTAAAATATCCTTGTTTTTTAGTTCCCTTATACCATAAGAAAGCATGCCATCCTGGTAACAAATCATGACCTTCTAAGGTTAATAATCTATTATTTCTCAATGTTATCCATTCTTTCACCCACATCAAACTTGCAGCTTGATAATACAATTCCCAATTAGGTAGGGCAAATCCCCCTCTTGACCTTGCATCTTGTAACAGCTTAAATTTAATTCTTGGTTTTTTGCCCTGCCATATAAATTTTGATGTGATTTATTTAAATCTTCAAAATACTCTTTCCCAAGTCTAATTGGAATTGTCTGAAATAAATATAAGATTCTAGGTAGAACATTCATCTTAACTGTTGATATTCTGCCAATAAGAGATAATTGCATATTTTCCCACCTTTCAAGATCTGTCGCTATCTGCTGTTTGAGTTTTATATAATTATCTTCTTTCAATGTACTGCATCTTGATGTTATATATATTCCCAAATATTTAACTTTATTTGCAATCTGTATCTCTAGTAAATCTTCTAAATCTTTCTTACATTTTGCTAACATATTCTTTGTTAGGATCTTTGTTTTGTCTTTATTAATTTTTAAACCTGCCACCATTCCATATTTTTCTATTTGCTCTATCAACTTAGGTGCTGATTTAAGTGGATCCTCTAATATGAATACCAAATCGTCTGCAAATGCCTGTAGTTTATATTCTTCTTTTTTGATTTTCATTCCTTTTATTTCTTCATCTTCTCTAATAGCTCTATTCAGTACTTCTAGTGTTAAGACAAACAGCAGGCGACAAAGGGCAACCTTGTCTAGTTCCTTTTCTTATCTCTATAGATTCTGTCAATTCTCCATTTACCAATATCTTCGCTGTTTGGTTGTTACATATTGTCTCAATAGCCTGTATGAAGTTTTTTCCAAAGCCCATTTGCATCATTTGCAGTATCATAAATTGCCAATTCACATTGTCTAATGCTTTTTGAGCATCTAGGAACATCAATGCCACCTGTTTTTCAGGGTGTGCTTCATAGTACTCCAAAGTATCTAAAATTATTCTCATGTTTTGCTTAATTTGTTGTTTTGGCAAAAATCCATTTTGAGCCGTGTGGATAAATTCATTTAAATACCTTTTCATTCTTTCTGCCAATATTGAAGCAAAATTTTATAATCTGAATTCAGCAGTGAAATAGGTCTATAGTTTTTAACTTGTTGTAGGTCCATTTCTTCTTTAGGTATAAGGGTGATATAGGCTTCCAACCATGTCTCAGGTATTCTCTTTTTTAGTAACACTTCATTCATCACTTCTAGAAGGGGAATGTTTAACACTTCCTGGAAGGTCTTATAAAATTCCACTGGTAAACCATCTGGGCCTGGTGCTTTCCCTGTATTTTGTTTCTTCAAAGCTTCTGTCAATTCCATCATGGTTATATTCCCTTCTAGCATTATTTCAATGTCTTTAGGTATCTGTGGCAATCTTGTCTTTTGTAGATACTGTTTAATTTTTTCTTCTGGAGTATCTTCTTGAGAGTACAGTTTTTCATAATAGTCTCAAATAATTTTTTTCTTTTCGTCATTCCCATGTTGTATATTCCCCTTTCCATCTATTAATTGGCTAATTTTCTTTGTTTCTCTTTCCTTTCTGATTTTATAAGCTAACCATCTTCCTGGCTTATTAGCATTTTCAAAGTAATTTTGTTTAGTGCCTTTAATCTTTTGAGCAACTTCTTCTTTATCCATTAAAGCCATTTTATGTTTAATCATATCCATTTTCCTTTTAATATCTTTCCCTTGCGGTGATTGTTTAATTCTTTTTCCAATTTCATGAAATCATCTTCCAGTATTTTAAATGTCTTTTTCCATTTAATATTTCTTTTCCTTATGTAGTCAATTGTCAAACCTCTTGTATTGGCCTTCATCGCATCCCAGCGAGTTTGTAATGATGTATCTTCTTTTCTGTTTTCCTTGAAAAAAAAAGGTAAGTTCTGTCTCAATTCTCTTTTTAAATTCTTCTTCTTTCAGAATCATATTATTTAATGTCCATCTGGATCTTCTCCTCTGTCCTTTCCAAGCAACTATCAGTGGATTGTGATCTGCCCAGGTCCCACTTTCAATTTGAATTTTCTCTATATCGGAGAACATATCTGCAGATGCCTGTACCATATCTATTCTTGACCATGATTCATGTCTATTTGAATAAAAAATAAATTCTTTATTTCCAGTATTTCTCTCTCTCCATATATCTTTAATATTCATTTCTTCCATCATTTGAAAAAAGGACTTGGGCAGCTTTCTTCTAATTTTCTTTTTAGTTCTCTCAGATTTGTAGTCAAGCTGATCATTAATTATCCCATTAAAATCTCCCATCAAAAAAATATTTGCATAGTCTAATTCAATCGCTTTTTGGTATACTTTCTTATAAAATTCTTCTTGATTCTCACTTGGTGCGTATATTGCTATCAGAAGTATTTTAGTGTTGTTATCCATTATCTCCACCATTAAAATCCTCCCTTCTTCATCTGTATAAATCAATTCTGCAGTAATTGTATCTTTAATATATAGAGCCACTCCTCTTTTTTTATATTGAGCCAATGATGTAAATAGCTTTCCTAACTTTCTTTGTCTTAATACATATTCATATTGTTTTTTAATGTGGACCTCTTGCAGACAAATTATATCAAACTTCAATTTCTCTAATTTGTGAAATATTTTCCTTCTTTTAGCAATTGAATTGAGTCCATTTATGTTCATCAAAATCAATTTTTTCCCTTCCATTTTAAGTCTTATATATAGGTTGTTTTGCTCTAGTTGTTCTAACTTCTTTTTGTTCTCTGGGTAAGCCACCTACTGCTCCAAGTTGTTCTTCTTCTTCACTTATCATTACACCTTCCTTTGGAAGTTCCACAATCAGTTCCTCATGTCCTCTATTTCCGTCTTTTCCTTTGAAGTAGCCATCATAAAATAATTCTGCTTTCTCCACTGTGTCAATTCTGTGTCTTTGTTTCCACCACACAAACAAGAGGCCTTCTGGTATTAGCCATCTGTAATTTATTCCTCTCTTCAGCAATTCTCTGGATAGGAACACATATTCTCCTCTCCTCTCTCTTATTCTTCTTGGTTCCTGTTTCAATACCGTGACATCTTTGTTATTGTGCTTCAATGTCTTATCTCTAGCTGCTTGCAATATTTGTGATTTGATACTCTTCTTAGTAAATCTAATATGGATTTCTCTTGGAAGTTTATTCCTTGTTGCATATCTTGTAAAGACACGAAATATTTCATCTATTCCATCCCTCATCTTCTCTTCCATTATTTCTAACAATTCTGCCAAAATCTGTGTCAGTTTCTCCAACAAATTTTCACCCTTCTCTTTCTCCACATTTTGGAATCTCAAATAGAATTCCAATCTATCAACTTCGCTTTGCAATGATTCATTATGGTCACTCTCAACTTCACTTAATCTGGTGTTGAAACTCTTCATTTCTTTATCTCTTTGTTCTTGCTGCTCTTCAACTTTCTTCATCCTCTCACCATATTTCTCCATTGTTTGCTGTAAAGCCTTTATATTTTCATCTGTCTTATCTAACTTTTGTTCAATTTTCTCTGTTCTTTTTCCAATCTCACTTACTGCTTGTAATATCTTCTGTATTGCCTCTTCTGTTGTGGGAACTGTTACTTGTGGAATTGAAGATCTCCTACTCATTGTTGCAGAAATTGTCAACACCAATTCCAAAAAAGAAGAAAAAGGGAATGGAAGCCAATAATAAAAAAATAAAAATTAATAATATAAAAAAGGAGAAGACAATCCTACTCAACAAGAAAAAAGAGAAAAATAGTAGGAAGAAGAAAAGGAAAAAAGAGGGGGGGTTCAATAGCGTATCAATGATATATCAATAAGTTGAAGAAAAAAGTAAAAATTTAAAAATAAGAAAAAAGTGTATAAATAGAAAACTTGAATTTAAAAAGTAAAAAAGGAAAAGAAAAAAAAGAATCCAGTAGTTAACTGTCTTGCTTCCAATGTACAGAATAAAAAGCCAACTCTCAAAAGAAAAAAGGCTAAAAATTGAAAAATAGGAAGATATCAGTAAAAAAGTTAAAAAATAGAAAATAATAAAATAGTAAAATATCCTTTAAAAATAACAGTATCTATTTTTAGGGGCTCCAATTATAAAAAATTAAATTCCAAACAATAGAAAGCCTTGGCAAGAAACAATATCACTCTTTATTCCACTGCCTCTATGCAAAGTCCAGAGCTTAACAAGTGAAAGAGGAGAAATTCCAGCTCTTCTGTTTTTTGCCTCTTGAAGAATTCCAGTTCTTTTATTTTAAAACTCTCCAAGGTCACTTTGCTCTTCAGTTCCAAACTGCAGGCTCAAAGATGTTCCAAAAGCACCTATCCAGTGCTTTCTAATCAACAGAGCCTTGGATACAGTCCTTGCAAATGTATATGTTTGCATAAGATAGCGAGCCCCTAGGTAGCAATATTGTATCTCTCAACCAGCTTTCCCTTCCTTGCCAGATGGCTCCAAAAAGTATCACTCTTTCAAAACAAGAAAGACAGAAAAAAGCCTCAGCGGCCATTTCTTATATGCAAAAAGTAAAAAATCAAAATAGCCAAATTACATTAGAGCCCCAAGTGCCAGGAAAAAAAAGAGACAAAATTCAAAAATTATACAAGGTATTCAAAAACTCCCAAGAAGAAAAAGTAAAGGAAAAGGTCTTTAAAAGCCATAAAAAAGAAAGGAAGAACAAACTTTTTACTTTCAAGCCCGATCTCTTCCGCCACCTAATCCATCTCACTCTCGATTTCACACCATTAGAATTACTAGGATGTTCCTAAACAATTAAAAATAAAATGATCTCACCGACCGACAAACTTCTTCCAATCTCATTCCTCCGGAGCTGTCACAGCTTCTTCAGCCCGATGGCTGCCTCAGCGCACTTCAGGCAAAGGGCTGTCCTGGATCAACCAGGGACTTTGCGATGTCCCTGGGATCAACAGGAGATGCCCCCAACTTTCACCGACCCTACAAGTCGGTTTAGATCCCGATGGACTGTCCCGAAGCAGCAGTATCGGGGGTGATCTCGGGAGTCGAGATCACCTCTGTCTCGCGGCGATGCCAGCTCTGCCCATCTCCCAGCTGAAATGACTTTTAAACAAAGTAGCTGTCCTCTTTCATTTTATATTTATTTATTTATTATTTATTAATTAATTTGACTTGTATGCCACCCCCTCTCCAAAAAGGACTCAGGGTGGCTCACAACTAAAACCACACAATAAATTAATTAAATAAAACCATATTAAACAACCAAGTCAAATTCATATAAAACCCCACAATTTAAGACAAAATCACCCCCCCAGGAGGTCACCACAGCCCAGACTGTCCAAACAGCCAGGTCTTTAAGTCATGGTGGAAGGTGCGAAGATCGGGGGCCAAACGGAGGCCCAGGGGAAGCTGGCTCCACAAAGTGGGAGCTGCCACAGAATGGGCCTTCCCCCGGGTCACTGCCAAGCAACACTGGGTCTCAGACAGTACCCCAAAGAGCCCCTGTCTGTGCGCTCATACAGGGCGGTTGCTATTCGATGCTGGCAGGAGTCATTCTCGTAAATACCCTGGACCCATGCTTTGTAGGACTTTGAATGTTAATACCAGAACCTTGAATCTCACTCGGAGGGCAACTGGCAGCCAATGCAGGTCACGCAGGAGGGGCGTAACATGGGAGTACCGGGAAGCTCCCATCACAACCCGCGCGGCTGCATTCTGCACCAGCTGGAGCCTCCGGATGGTATGCAAGGGCAGTCCTAAATAGAGACCGTTACAGTAGTCAAGTTGAGAGATGACAAGTGCCTGAGTGATCGTGTGCAGGGCATCTCGGTCCAGATATGGGCGCAACTGGCGAACCAACCGGACCTGGGCAAAGGCCCCCCTGGCCATGGCTCCCACCTGCTCCTCCAACTTGAGTCGTGATTCCAGTAGGACCCCCAGGTTCTGTGCCCTGTCCACGGGGGGCAACATCTCTCCCCCCATGACCAAAGATGGAACCTCATGACTGGTCCGAGATGTCGGTATGCACAACCACTCCGTCTTGGCCGGATTGAGCCAAAGCATGTTCCTGTCCATCCAGAACTGTACTGCATCCAGACAATGGGACATCACGGAGAGGGCATCACTGATGTGGCCTGGGGTGGAGATGTATAACTGCGTATCATCAGCATACTGATGATACTTCACCCCAAAGCCATGCATGATCTCACCCAGCGACTTCATATAAATGTTGAACAGGAGGGGTGAGAGGACCGAGCCTTGTGGCACCCCACAAGTGAGAGACCTCGGAGTCGACCTCTGCCCCCCTGCCAACACCGATTGCGAACGTCCCGAGAGGTAGGAGGAGAACTACCGTAAAACAGTGCCTCCCACTCCCAGCCCCCCGAGACGCCGCAACAGGATACCATGGTCAATGGTATCGAAAGCCGCTGAGAGATCTAACAGGACCAGGATAGAGGAAAAACTCCTGTCCCGAGCCCTAGAGAGATCATCAATCAGTGCGACCAATGCCGTCTCATTGATGCACGATCAATGTCGGGCAGAAGCCCGATTGGTATCGATCCAGGTAGTCCGCTTCCTCCAGGAAAAGCGAAAACTGCTGTGCCACCACACTCTCAACAACCTCCGCTAAAAAGCGAAGGTTGGAAACCGGACGGAAGTTGCTCAACACAGCTGGGTCCAAGGCAGGCTTCTTCAGGAGGGGCTTCACCACCGCCTCTTTCAAGGCAGCAGAGAACAGCCCCTCCCTTAATGAAGTGTTGACCACTGCCCGGAGCCAGCCGCATGTGACCTCCCTGGAGGCATAAACCAACCAGGAAGGGCACGGCTCCAATAAACATGTGGTGGAACTCAGCCATCACATAATCCTGTCCACTTCATCCTCAGAAACAGGATCAAACTCAGTCCAGATCATATTAGCCAGACCACTTGCATCTTCATCCCTCAGACCACTGTTAAGTTAGAGCACAACCCCTCCAGGATCCAAGCGGGAGGGATGTATGACCTATATCAGAAAATCTGGCAACCTTGTATCTATTATAGTGTTGTCCAGGAAGGACAAACAGGAGTGTGAAGTGAAACCCTTAACTCTCTACCTGTGTCTATGCTTCCTAACTTGAACCTGGCTTTTATTGCTTCTTATATATATTAAAACACTAACTTGGTAAAAGATGCAAACTAAGGGAAATTTGTAATCGGAAATTGTGTAAAGCTAACAGTTGCAACTGGATCAGTTTTGGGGCTATTTTTGATATAACTGTCTGGAACATTACGAGAACACAGAACCAAAAAGTGCAGATGACAAGAGTTTTCCAAATAAGTGCCAAGTGACAGGATGGCATAGTGAATGAGGAAGTTACTCTAGTAATCTTCCAGAGGAACAGAAGAGATGTAGAGAGAAGACTATAAGACAGGGTTTTATCTCAGATCATGGCCACTGCCATGGCTACTCCTTGCCGGACTCAGCCATGTCGGTGGACCTCATTGCAATGGGTTTGTAATATTATCTTACTGCTGAAATGTAATGTTATGATGGCTGTTCATGTTCCAAAGTGCTCATGAAATAACCCTCTGATCTCAAAGTAGGGTTTATTGCCTGTGGTTTGTCTGTGTTCTTCTTTTATGGAGTTATTTTTACAACAAAATGAAAAATAATACCTTTACATGCCTCAATAAACTGAGAATCAGAAATATCCTCCTAATAAGCACAAAAGGAAATGCTATAAACATTACATCTATACCATGCAATATCTTAAAATTGTAATAAAAGCACTTACATTCATATCGGTCATCCTGAAGATGGTTTCCTTACTAGTCACTGTGACATGAACCACTGTTTAAGTGACCACCCTTTACTTATCAGGACCATCCTGATGTCTTTACACCCCTCTTGCTGTTGACATAACATTTATTCAGGCAAACATTGGGTGTCCGATGACTTAACACCCCCCTAGTTTTGTTTTTTGCCATACATCCCCACCCAACCCTACCACATTTACAAGTTTTCTAAACTATTACCAACCAGAAATAATGAGGATTCAAAGTTCTTCACTATACCAGCTTTATTAGAAATTCACATCCTTTACATTAACATTATCTTATAATAAATGTCTGGCATGTTTTGGCATATCAATCTGTTGACAAACATAGGGGTCTCATCTCTTATCCTTGTCATTAACACCATTGGATCCTTCACCTTCTCAAGGCTCTGTACACATTCCTTGACTTCAGCCAGTGTATCCCTTGTGAAATATAATTTATTCATTTTGTCTGAAATATTAATAACCATCCAGACAATTTGTGGTATAGATATTTGAAGGCATAGTCTTTTAACAATGCTACTTTCATCCAGTCCATCCATTTGATCTATGACATCACAAAATGGGAGAAGTGACAATGTAAACAACGTCACAAAAGGGATGGGGCTAAGCCATAGTCAAAATTTGGTGTGTACTACATACTGCTGGGATTGCATTTGGCATCCTTCAGTCTCAAAAGACTGGTATCATGCTCTGAAAAGAGGTCCTAAAGCAGCATCTAGTGTGGCTAAAAGGGCTAATTTGGCAGAATGTGAGAAAAAAATCCAAAAGAATGCAGTTCTGGGTAGTAATGATTTATTCCCCTCACAAACACCAGTACGAACTGACATTCATTAACTGAAGTACATAGTCAGGACTAACAGTCTAGTTCCCACCCAACCATTTAAATTGTTCCCTAGCCCCACCCATCCACCCATGCGCGCAACCCCACCCCTCACTCTTCTACAAGCTGGGTCATGCAATAGTATATAGGGAGGCCATTAGAGTCCAGTTGCCAGCCACACACAGCACACTCAAGCCTCCTCCATGTGACCGCCCTATAGCTGTTCGGTGGCGACGTTAAAAACTTGATAAACTTGATACAACGTTCTTCCATTGGCACCCTCCTCACTTTCACTTTTCTTAATCTTGACTCTTGGATCATTGGCTATGTGATGGTGTGCTCTTAACCATTTTTTGACAGTAGGAATAGAGTCCCATTCTTAGAGTAGGCCAATTACACTAATGGTCATCAGATTGGTTATGTTGGAAACAGGTGACTTCTGTGTTGTGAACATATGAGGTTTATTTTTGAAAAATCCCTTTCCGCTTCTGCTGAATTTACAGCAATTGTTCTGACAATATCTTTAGCTTTTTTAATACTGCCAGGAATTGCATAGTTCTTGGAATCTTTTAAAACATTTTCTACAAAATCTCTAATCATTGATATTAATTTTGTAATTGTCATTAAAGGCAAGCTTCTGGCCATGGAACTACTACTTCAATATTCCAGTAATCTGACTCCAAAAAATGGAGAAACTGTAATTTATTTGTGCCTTGCAATTGGCTACCTGTTTTTAAATGTTAACAATCCATTAGTCTTTTCTTCAAATTTGTTATGCTTTCTGAAAGTCTTTTCCAAGGAAGTTCAACAAATTGATGATTTTGTACAAATTTTATATTTTTGAAGGTTAATCCATCAACCCTTTTTTTGTATGGATCGTTAAAGCATTTGAAATGCTTTAACTGATCTTAGCACAATTTTTTTGGCCTTTATGTGTATTTTTCCTTGCAGTGCATTTGACAAGAGAAATTTTGTTCATCAATGCCAAATCATTCATAAAATATATATTTTCAAGATGGGCAGCCATGTCGGAAAATGGTTCACATCTTTGTGTCAAACTGTAAACTGCCAAAAATACTCTACAAGTAGTAGATACATATTTTTCAGTTATGTACTGCTTTTGTTATAGCATCCTGCCCCCCTTGTTTTAAGTTCTCTCTGCAAATGGTGTGAGCTTTTGATGTTAAATGTTCTTTCTTTTTTTTTCTAAGAGAAGCTTGTTGAACTTCTTTAGTTGTCCCTGCTGCCTCAATCTTGAAATGTGTCCACTGCTTGGACACATGAATACCTTTCTCTAAGTCATGTTTGTGCAGTACTTACAACCTATTTCTTTGTTTGAAACTTCCAGTCCCTCATACTTCTCTTGAAAGCTGCTATATTGCTCCAATGTCCAGCAGTAAGGAAGATCAGGAAGACTTTCAGTTTCAGAGATTGACTTGCTGCTTCTCCAAGTTCAAGTGGTGGCAGTGGTGCTTGTGATGGTTTTGGATCTGTTGTATCTGATTGTTCCAATCTTGGTTTCTTGGTAAAGAAAGCAGTCAAATGCTGTTGCCTTTTCATCCTTGCTGTTAAAGGCTACTACTGCAAAAGACATAAAACATATTGTGCTTTGGACTCAATTGTGGCTGTAAGCTAAGGACTAAAGGTAACAGAAGGATTGTTTTCACCCAACAATGTACAGTCTTTTCAGGATGTGTTTGGGGTCCAACAAACAAGAAAGGTAGAGTTTTTCATCTAAGAAGTTAGATCAAGAAGAATGAATTTCATAGATACATTCACAGAACAATACTGAATTCTTTTTCTGAAATTTATTCCTCAGTTCAAAAAACAGGAATATATGAATTAGGTTCAGTATTTAGGCCAGTACAAGTCAAAGAGCTATTCAAGAGTTAGTGGTGTCATGGTTAGAAACAATGGTAAAGCAACATATGGATTTAAAACCAGAAATATTTTGTTGGGTATTTTAAAGGGAATACATATTTAATTTTACAGCTGCTAGAATTGTGTTCGCACAATGGGAAAAACATTATGAAAATGACTAAAAAAATATTAGAATGTGCAAAATGAATAAATAAACAATTACAATCAAGGAGAAGGCTTCGAATACTTGAATACTCCAAGGACAGGAAAGACAAAGCCTCTGCAATAAAAACCATCAAGGCATTGTGGGCAGTATACCCCAAAAGGATAGTGCCGGAAACCTCACAGAGTTTCTGTTAGATGGCCGCAGGAACAGAAGAGACTCAACAACAGTGACTCAGGATAACAGCTCTTTATTTGAGAATGGACTGCAGAACACGCGGCGGGCGCCGGCTTTTATAGCTGGCACTGTCCGCTGCTTCAGCCACTGACGGGACTTTGTTTTTCCTGCCAGTGGCTGAGCCAACGAGCGGAGTCTCCAGCTGACTCCTCTCGTTGCCCATATATGGGCATATAGAACACTCCTCCCTTCTTAGTCCAGTTGACCAATCCGGTGCTGCCTACCTTACGTAGTCATGCAAGTAGGCGGGGCTCATAGACACTCGACTGGACCTGTGCAGCTTAGTTGATTCCTGGGCGGCAGCCCGAGCAGACGGGTCCACCGCTGCTCCGGTCTCCGCTGGTGGAAGCGTCTGGAATCCTTCCACCGGCGCGGCAGGAACCATCGGGCTTGAGGCCTCAGAAGAACTCCACTGGATGCCTGCAAGCCATGGTAAGTGTTCTGGATTTGTTTTCTCATAGTTTAGCGGGGTTTGTCGGTCTTGCGCAAGTCCTGGGGCCCGGTCATTTTGCTTGTCTTCCATGGCCAGGACTCGGCCTCAGAGCTGGTCTATGTGCCACTCCCAAGTTTTTCCCTCATCAGTCTCTATGCGGTAGGACCTTTGGTCAGTGCCTTCAACGATTCTTGCTGGCACCCAGGTAGGTCCCCCTGTGTAACTGTGGGCATAGACAGGGTCACCCAGTAGGAATTGACGGCACCTCCTGGTGGAGTCGGGGGGTGTCTCTGAGCTATAGTTGGGGTGGACCCTGTCTAGTATCGTCTGCAGTCTCCAGCCTATCAGAAGTTTGGCAGGCTCCCTGTTTGTAGTTGTATGTGGTGTGAGGTGTTGGGCTAGCAGCCACCTGTCAATCTTCTCCTGCCAGTCCCCTTTGCCCATCCATTGTAGTGTGTTTTTGGTGGCCTTAACCATAATTTCAGCCTGCCCATTTGTCAACGGGTAGGCAGGCACTGACAAGGCATGTCGTATTCCTAGGCCTGCTAGGAATATTTCAAAAGTCTTTGCGGTGAACTGTGGTCCATTGTTGGAAACCAGTGTGTCTGGTAGGCCATGGGTTGGGAAAAGGCACCTCAATGCTTTTATTGTGGCCTCTGTTGTAGTGGATGGCATGAGCACTACTTCCAGCCATTTGAAGTAGGCGTCCACTACTATTAGGAAATTCTGTCCTTGGACTGGCTCCGCATAGTCGATGTGTATGCAGGACCAGGAGGCTGTCGGCGTCTCCCACTTCTTGGGTTTTGCTGTCACTGGTGCTGACCTGGACTCTTGGCACGGGCGGCAGGTGGCGACCCAGGCCTCTACTTCTGCATCAATGCCAGGCCACCACACGTAGCTCCATGCCAATGCCTTCATGCGCACTACTCCTGGGTGGCCTTCGTGGAGGGCAGTCAGCATGTCTTTCCGCAGGGGTGGTGGGATTATGACTCAGTCTCCCCACAATAGGTAGCCCTTTAGTACTGACAGTTCTGTCTGCCTGGTTTGATATGGTTTGAAATCTCACTCTTGCACTGCCTGTGGCCACCCCTCCATACCCAATTTAAAACTTGTGCCATTGTTTTGTTGCGGTTCATCAGCCTGGTGATTTCCAAGGATGTCATCATTCCCGGCTGAATGCTTTCTGTTGTGAGGACTGTTGATGGCGCTGGGTCCATGGTGGTCTCTGGGAGGGGGCATCGGCTGAGGGCATCGGCGTGGGTGATCTCTTTGCCAGGTCAGTATGTGAGGGTGTAGTTGTAGGCTGCTAAAAATACCATTAATCTTAACATCCTCGGAGACAGTATGTTTGGGGTTGCCTTGTCTCCCGTGAGGATTCCTAATAGTGGCTTGTGATCCATTATCAGGTCAAAATGTCTTCCGTATAAGTACTCATGGAATCATTTGACCCTGGCCACCGCTACTAGGGCTTCTGTATCTATCTGGCTATAGTTTCGTTGGGTTTTTGATAGTGTCTTTGAAAAATAGGCTATAGGTGCTTCTGTTCCATTTGGTAGTCTGTGGGTCAGGACTGCACCTATGCCATATGGGGACACATCGCAGGTCAGTGCTAGGGGTAGTGTTTCACTGTATTGGATTATTTATTTATTTATTTCATTTATTTATGAGACTTATATGCCACCCTATCTCCCGAAGGACTCAGGGCAGCTTACAAAATAAAACAATCCAATATAAATATACAAATATTAAAAAACAATTAAACCAAAGGTCTCATAAATATGCCAATTAAAATACATTTAAAACCCTCCCCATCAGTCCGGGTAGGCTAGTTGGAACAGCCAAGTTTTAGGTCACGGAGGAAGGAGAGGAGGTCAGGGGCCACCTGGAGGTCCAGGGGAAGCTGGTTCCATAGGGTGGGTGCTCCCACCGAGAAGGCCCTACCCCTGGGAACCGCCAACTGACATTGCCGGGTCGACGGCACCCAGAGAAGGCCCTGTTGATGGGAGCGCACGGGATGCCAGGAAGCTGTTATCAGCAGCAGGGTCTCCCACATATATCCTGGTCCAATGCCATGAAGAGCTTTATAGGTCAGCACCAGCACCTTGAATCTCACCTGGAGGGCAACCGGTAACCAGTGCAGCTCACACAGGAGGGGTGTAATATGGGAGTATTGGGATCCTCCCATCACAACACGCACTGCTGCATTCTGGACCAGTTGAAGCCTCCAAGTGGTCCTCAAGGGCAGCCCCATGTAAAAAGCATTGCAGTAGTCCAGATGGGAGACAACGAGTGCATGAGTGACTGTACTCAGGGCATCTTGGTCCAGATAGGGATGCAACTGGTGCACTGGGTGAACCTGGGCAAATGCCCCCCTGGCCACGGCTCCCACCTGCTCCTCCAAACTGAGCCATGTATCCAGAAGGACACCCAAGTTGTGCGCCCTATCTACAGGGGATAACACCTCTCCCCCATAGCCAAAGATGGAATCTCCTGGATGATTCGAGATGCCGGTATATACAGCCACTCAGTCTTAGCCGGGTTGAGCCAGAGCCTGTTCCTCCCCATCCAGACCTGCACCGCCTCCAGACACTGGGACATCATGTTGAGGGCATCACTGGGTTGGTTAGGGGTGGAGATGCAAAATTGGGTATCATCAGTATACTGATGATACCTCACCCCAAAACCATGGATGATCTCACCCAGTGGCTTCCTGTAGATGTTGAACAAGAGGGGTGAGAGGACTGATCCCTGGGGCACCCCACAAAGGAGGGGCCTCAGGGCTGATCTCTGCCCCCCTGCCAACACTACCTGCATACAGCCAGAGAGGTAGGAGAACCACCGTAAATGGTGCCCCCCACTCCCAACTCCTCAAGGCATCACAGTAGGATACCATGGTCGATGGTATCAAAAGCCGCTGAGAGATCTAACAGGACCAGGACAGAGGAATAACCTCTGTCCCATGCCCTCCAGAGATCATCTACCAGTGCGACCAAAGCTGTCTCCGTGCTGTACCTGGGCCTGAAACCCAATTGACATGGATCCAGATAATCCATTTCCTCCAGGAACACCAGGAGCTGTCGGGCCACCACACTCTCAACAACCTTCGCAACAAAGTGAAGGTTGGAGACTGGACAAAAGCTGTTCAAATTAGCCAGGTCCAAGGCAGGCTTATTGAGGAGGAGCCTCACCACCACCTCCTTCAAGGTGGAGGGGAAGCACCCCTTCACCCAAAGAAGCATTGACCACTGTCTGGAGCCAGCCTCGTGTTACCCCCCAGGTGGCATAAACCAGCCAGGAGGGACACAGGTCCAATAAACATGTGGCGGCACTCAGCTTCCCCATGATCCTGTCCACTTCATCTGGAGTCACAGGATCGAACTCTTCCCAAATGGTATCCACTGGACCAGTCGCCCCAAATGACCCTGACCAGTCGGAGTCCAGACCTGCCTGGATCTGAGCGATCTTGTCTGGCAGATGTTGACTAAACTCCTCGGCCTGCCCCCGCAAAGGTTCCTCCTCCATCCCTCGATAAAGAAGGGAACGGGTGACCCTGAACAGGGCAGCTGGGCAATTATCTGCGGACGTAATGAGAGCAGAGAAGTAAGCACACTTCGCCACTCCCATCACCGCAAGATAAGTCCTAGTGAAGGATCTTAACTGCAATCGATCAGATTCGGACTGACTGGACCTCCAACTGCTCTCTAGGCCCCTCCTCTGGTGCTTCATCTCCTGGAGCTCCACGGAAAACCAGGGAGCCAACCAGGATCTGCACCAGGTCAGAGGCTACAAAGGTACAACACGGTCGAGAGCCTGGGAGGCAGCCCTTTGTCAGGCATCCACCAGGACCTCAACTGAGCTGTGGGCAAGGGAGGCAGGAATCAACCCAAGCGCCATCTGGAACCTCTCCGGGTCCATTAGGTGCCAGGGGCAGAACTACCTAGTCGGTTCCACTTCCCAGCAACAAGGGGTGGCATATCAGAAGGCCAGACAGAGGAGATAATGATCGGTCCATGACAAGGATTGAGTAGTTGGTAATCCCCCACCCAGAGCATTAAACCACTGTCCAGAGATAAAAACAAAGTCGAGTGTGTGCCTTCACCATGAGTTGGACCCTGTATTATTTGGGTCAGGTCCATGGCTGTCATGGTAGCCATGAACTCCTGATCCATCTTCAACACGCCACCCAGAGAAGGCAGCTTGAAATCCCCCAGGACAATAAGACTAAACATTATTCCCTCCCTCCCCCATTTATGTGGCAGGACTGGAAAGTGGACACTCCTTGGTGGGTACACTTTTAACTTTAGCAAGGCCAAAATGCTGCTTTATATCACCAAAGTTTTGATAGATGACTTGTTGTCCACAAAAGGATATAAACTGGTGACATCATGATATAAGATTTATTCCCCTGATTTATAGTACCGACATGTAGTATTTGTTCTACTGCCAAAAAGTGTCTCACGGTTTCAAAAGTGTTGGAAGATTACTCTGTTAGAGATTACTCTGTTAATCTTCAAAGCAGCATTATTCCTCAACATGTCATTCCATTCATGTTCCCAGATGCTGCACACTACATGGTGTCAGCTTCCGCTGGATCTTCACAAATAAACTATTTTACTCACGCTTCATTGGGTGAATAGATCTGTTTATTGTGGTCTTTTTCCAACAATCAGCAACAAATGGTTGATCCTGAGCAAAGCCAGTGCTGAGAGCATTCATCTCTCAGTGCTTTTTATAGTCATTTCCCTTGATTATTAGCATCTGCCCCTGGAACCACCTAATTAGCTAACATCCACCCCTAGCACTCCCATGAATCCCCAGCCTACTACCCTATCCTTAAACTAACACCAGTGCTCATCCCACCCCACCAGTTGTGCTGCCCAAAATCCCAAAATCCCTGAACGATGTCATATCAACTCAAACGCCCCTCCCCGCACGCGCCGAACAGAAAAACACCCGCCATGAATGAGCACACCACCCAACAGCTGATGTCATAAAACCACCCAGCTGTCAGATCGAGTTCATCGGCTCAAGCCAGGATGACGCGCCGGGACTTGTGCTTCCAGCACGAGGTAAGGTGTTGCAGCCGGAACATCCTGGACCCGGGATCGTCAGGATCATGGAGGTCAGCTGGGACTGGGGCAACATGTCAGGTGACATTGGGCAGTGTGGTTGTGGCCTGACATGCGGCCCCCTCTGCCATGTGTTTTTCTGCAATAGAAAATAGATAATCATTAGCTGGGACGTATAATTTCCCCCTCCCCGCCTGCTTTCATGGGGTATTTTTTATGGAACCACCATCGTAATTGAGGAGTGGATACATCTGTGTATGGTATCCAGCATGCCTCTGATAGTGGATACCCCTTCCAGCTAACTAGATATTGTAATACGCCCCATCGTCACCGTGAGTCAAGTATGTTGTCAATCTCATAATGGTCATCGCGGACCGGTCCTGGAGTAGTTAACCTAGGTTCTTGTCTGTTCATATCTGCTGGTTTTAATAAATTGATATGAAATACTGGATGGATTCACTTGAACTGAGATTGTAGCTGGAGACCTACTGTAACTGGATTTATGATTTGTAATATACGGAATGGCCCAATATATTTTGGGCCTAATTTTTTCTTGTTCAGACCTCGGTCTATGTACTTTGTTGACAGATAAGTCCAATCCCCCACATTATATGGTTTTTGGTCGGACCGCTTTTTATCGCTTTGAGTTTTATATGCTTTTTGTGCTTTCTTTAATGCATTTTGAACTGATTCCCATTGGTTTCTTATATTGGCTGTCCAAGTAGTCGCATTGGATGTCTCTTGGGTTTGTGTGACACAAGGCCATTCCGGTATAGGTACAAATTCCGTACCATGGACTACTTGAAAGGGAGAGTAACCGGTGCTACTATGCACTGCATTGTTGTATGCCACTTCAGCATATGGTAGCAAGGCGTCCAATTGCTTTGTTGATAGTCAACATAACATCTGAGATATTGCTCAATGGCTGCATTGGCTCATTCAGCTGCTCCATTAGTAGCTGGATGATAGGCTGTACTTAATCCTTGTGTAGATCCGATCGCTTGTATAAATTTCTGCCAAAATTTTGATGTGAATTGTGTTCCTCTATCAGATATATTTCTTTTAGGCACTCCATGTAAACGATATATATGTTGAATAAATAAGTGCACTAATTTTCTAGCTGATGGTATTTCTTTACAGGGCACAAAATGTGCCTGTTTCGAGAACAAATCAATAGTAGTCCATATAACTGTATATCCTTTATTATCAGGCAGATCAACTATGAAATCCATCCCAATATCTTGCCAAGGTTTTGTTGGTTCAGAGACAGATTGCAATAAACCTGTTGGTTTTCCTATTTTTGTTTTATTTACTATACACACTGGGCATGATTTCACATAATGGTTGATTCCGACCACATACCAGGCTACCAAAATTGTTGTTTTGCCAGATGTAATGTTTTCAAGAATCCATAATGTCCCACCTGTTTAACATCATGGCATCGTTTTAACACCATTGATTGCAACACTTTCAGTACATAGATATTCGTTCCACACCAGGCAATATCATGTCTCATCTCTATTTGATTTTTATTTGTTAACCACTCATCTTCTGTTAATAAGACAGGTAAATCTGGTGCAAGAATAGTGGTTTCTAAGGATTCAGTTCGATTGATGGATGGTATAAGTTGTTGCATTGTGTCGTCACATTGACTATGATATTGAGGAAGTCAGGATAAGGCATCCGCCATGAAATTTCATCCTGATGAAACATGTTTTAGGGTGAACTTGAATCTCCTAAAAAACAGTGCCCAACAAACCTGTTTAGGTGACAAATGACGTGGATTTTGGAGGGCTTCCAGATTTTTATGGTCGGTCCACACCTCAAAAGGTTTTGTACTGCCTTCCAATAAATGTTTCCAGGTTAACAATGCCCAATGAACTGCAAACACCTCCTTCTCCCAGATCACCCAATTTCGTTCAGATGAGCTAAATTTCCGAGAAGTGTAGTCACATGGTTGTAAAATACCATCTATATTCTTTTGCAGCAATACAGCCCCAAATGCCATGTCATTGGCATCTGCCTGGATAACAAATGGTGCATTGATGTCTGGATGTTTTAATACGGGCTCTTTCGCAAACAAGGTTTTTAAATTGTTAAATGCCATTTGGCACTTATCTGTCCATAGTAATGTAGTTTTTGAATTCGGATTTTTAATTCCAACAGATTTGGTTTTTAACAAATCTGTTAACGGTAACACAATATCAGCAAACTGTGGAATAAATTGCTGATAAAAATTGGCAAACCCTAAGAAACTTTGCAACTGTTTCCTAGTGGTAGGAGGTTGCCAATTCAATACAGTTTCTACTTTCTTTGGGTCCATTTCAATACCTTATTCAGAAATATGATAACCCAGATAATCCAGGTTTTGAGTATGAAACTCACATTTTGAGAGCTTTACATAAAGCTGAGCATCTAATAACTTTTTAAGCACTTTCCATACTAATTCAATATGTTCCTGTTTAGTTTTTGAATAAATCAAAATGTCATCTAAATAAACTAAAACTCCTTTATATGAGTGCTCATGTAACACCTCATTTATCAGCTGCATAAATACAGCTGGAGCCCCTTGCAGCCCAAATGGCATCACATTAAGCTACCATCCTTTTTCTCACAAAACAGCACCAGTGCTGCCATATGAGATCTTCCTGGGGAAATAAAACCCCTCTTTAAATTTTTCTCAATATACTTCTTCATTTCTTCCAATTCTTTTTGGGTCAGAATACATTCGTGGTTTGGGTAATGGAACTCCTGGAATCAATTCTATGGCACAATCCATAGTACGATGTGGTGGCAAACAATCAGTTCCATCTTCTTTGAATACATCAGCCAAATCTGT
The DNA here is from genome assembly GCA_009733165.1 of Naja naja. Lineage (NCBI taxonomy): Eukaryota > Metazoa > Chordata > Lepidosauria > Squamata > Elapidae > Naja > Naja naja. Next base: position 143,846,866 of record CM019148.1, read on the forward strand.
ATATTCCATTGGATAAGACCGTACTGGCAGTAGCTGTGCTTCTTCTTTTGGTAACTGTTGAGATGCATGTTGCACTACATTATGACTTAGCGGATGTGGCCCCATGGCTAGTTTCACTTTGCGATACCCTTCTTCCCATTTTATAGTTGGTTCCCATTTAGCAAGCCAGGCTAAACCTAAGATAACCGCTTCATTCATATGTGGAACCACCACAAAAGAAATCCACTCCCAATGTTCACCCATCATCATTTTAACATATTCGGTTCTGTGGGTTGTGGGGCCCCCACCTAATATGGACCCATCCACCTGTTCAAATTTGATGGGAACTCTCAGTTTGATAACTTTTAGATTTAATTTATCCATCACACCTTGAGATATCAAACACCTTGTGCACCCAGAATTGATGAGTGCCCCCACCTTGATTCCTTGTTCAGTTCATTTATTCCATATAGAAATGGGTAAAATGAAAGGATGGATGGGTTTACTTACCATTGGATCATCAGGTATCTCCCCTTCTAATTCACTGTCATCCAAAACTACTGTGGTGGGTATACTGGTACTATTTCATCCGATGCAACCATCTGGCGATGAGCATGTCACACCCCTCACTTTCTCTCTGCCATGCCATTCACTCCTTCCCGTTCTGGTTCGATTATCCTCAGGGACAAGAGAAGGTATTCTGTCCAATGTTAAAGGAGGTATGGGACAGTTCACAGCCCTAAGTCCCGGTCTATCACATCGGAAACATTTCAGTACACCCCTACCACTTGAAGTTGGGACCCCTCTGGTTTGGGTTTTAGGAATCGGATCCATAGTCTTACGAGTTTGGACTCCACATTCGAGTTTTGGTTTTAATCGCCGAAATCCATCGTCTAGTTCTATGGACACTCAATACCAATCAGGTAGAGTAACATGCAACCCCCTGTAGAGGCAGGCTTGGTGTAATTTGGGGTCCAGACCCTCTTGAAATAAATGCATTAGCAAACTTTCTGGTAATAATGGGAGCTTACTAACTACCCAGCAGAATTCATTTACATATTCCCTAGCCATTCTTCCTTTCTGTTTCAATACCAGTAAATCTGCCTCTGATCTTTTATCTGCAGTCGTATCTTCAAAACAAGTTCTCAAGGCAGCCAAAAGCTGTCCTATATCCCCCAACTCCACTGCCCTGGTTCGAAATAAATCAGCTGCTCATTTGTAGGCCTCCCCTGTCAATATTCCAGTCACAGCAATAATCATAGGCCATTTGGATGGGTAACATTGGCCATATAATTCAAAATGGTTCAATATTTGACCCAAAAATACTGCTACTTTATGCACCGATCCATCAAAAGTTGCTGTTAGGGGAGGGGGTCCCCACCTCCCCTGTGTGTGTCCTTCCCAACGAGGCCCATATTCCATGTCCTGTCTGCCTACTGAACTAGACCTGAAAGAAGAATGTTCATGCTCAATATCCCTCTCATCCAATCTCCTAGAATGTAAATCTGATCTCTCCAGTCCCATTCCTATATCCGAATCCTCAAACTCCAGTGGGCTAGACGTATTGACCAAATGCGTGTCAGAAGCCAATGCTCATCTACGCCCTACAGAGATTCTATCCATTGGTCCTCTTAAAATTATTTCCCCAAATTGACAGCGTAAAAGCTGCATTGTGTCACTTCGTGGAACCTCCCACTGGTCCTCCTTAGCGCTAGGCCATCGTTTAACTTTCCAATCCAATGTTTGTTCCATCGGTTGAGGCTTTGGTAGAGGCTTACCCCCTTTATGAACATAGCTCTGATCACTCTATCACACATCTCTGATCATTTTTGGCCTCACAGCTGGCTGTGCTGCTACTGGGAGCGATTCCTTCATCTCCCCCATAGACACCTTCTCCAGCCTCTTCTCACTGCTGTCTTCACCATCCCTGAACTCCTCCATCCCTATCCAGTCTTTATCTTTGCCTTCTGCCATTATGCTTAAACAGCAGCCTCAGCAACATAAAAAGCAGTGTTGTATTCAGCGCTGGCTTTCTGTCAGCTTCCATTAGATCTTCACAAATAAACTACTTTGCTCACACTTAGTTGGGTGAATAGATCTGTTTATTGTGGTCTTTTTCCAACAATCAGCAACAAATGGTTGATCCCAAGCAAAGCCAGCGCTGAGAGCGATCATCTCTTAGTGCTTTTTATAGTCATTTCCCTCGATTATTAGCATCTGCCCCTGGAACCACCTAATTAGCTAACATCCATCCCTGACGTTCCCATGCATCCCCAGCCTACTACCCTATCCTTAAACTAACACCAGTGCTCATCCCACCCCACCAGTTGTGCTGCCAAAAAGCCCAAAATCCCAACAGTCTGAACAATGCCATATTGGCTCAAACGCCACCCCCTTGTGTGCGCACCGAACAGAAAAACACCCACCACGAATGAGCACACCGCCCAACAGCTGATGTCATAAAACCACCCGGCTGTCAGATCGAGTTCATCGGCTTAAGCCAGGATAACGCACCAGGTCTTGTGCTTCCAACATGAGGTAAGGCATTGCAGCCAGAATGTCCTGGACCCGGGATCATCAGGATCATCAAAGTCAAAGGTGCATGTGTTGCCAAAAACACTGGCAGTCTGTTAATAGTGGACTGTTTTGAACCAAAAAGGTCTTGAATAATTAGTTTGAACCCTATACAGTTCATCGATATCCTTTATCAGATCTTCCTTCTCTATTTCCAGTAGATCAGCGGATATATTTGTGATCACCACCCATAAATTTTCACCTTTATCTTCTCTTACATTTTGTAACCTCAGATAGTAGTCCGCTTTTTCGGCCTTGAGATGTATTATCGCCAATTCTAATTCCTTATTTTCCCTTTCTAGCTTATCAGTTAATTCATCTACCCTCTTCTCCTCCTGGTTTACCTTTGTTTCAATTTCTATTATTTTTTTCCTGGTTCTTTTTCATCTCTTGCTGGAATATCTCGAATTTTTCGTCTATCTTTTGAATTTTTTCCTTCAGGTCCGTTCTCACAGACCCTATCTCTTTTTTCATGTCCTCATGGTTCTTAATCATCATCTCTTGCATTCCTAGCAGTAGAGCCTGTAAATCTTTCGAGGGATTTGGGCGCTCTTTTGGTAACATCTCATCAATTGCCCTTTGCGCAGATGGGCTCAGCACAGTACCATTGTTTCTTTTACAATTTCTTCTTCTAATTTAGCCTCTAATAGTACCTGGTAGATTTTTTGGATCCTCTTTTTATCCTGTCCTAACAAAATTTCATCCAGTTCGGTCCTTGTTTTACTAATACCCAATTCCTTCTTGTCTTTTGCATGTTTAGATTGGAGTTGCAGATAGGCCCACCATTCCAGATCTATTCCTTTATCAATCAGTTGTTGTCTAGTTAGTAAATCGCCTTTCGCATCTAATAGCTCTTCGTAGGTAATAATTTTATCATATCTTAATAAATGTGGATGCATCAGGGCTTCTAGTGTCGATAGCCAGATTGGGGTTTGAATATACATTTGTTTCTTGATTTTAAACCAGGTGTGTAAAAGTGTCTGTCTAAGTTTGTGTTTTTGCACATAGCTATATCCTTTATATTATCTTGTCTGAGAAAGGCATGCCAACCTGACTGAAGGTTGTATCCCTCTAGTGTTAGTACTCTTGTGTTAGTATGATTAATCCAGTCTTTTAGCCAAGTCATTATTGCAGCACTATGGTACAATTCCCAATCTGGCAAGCCCAATCCGCCTCTCTCTGTGGCATCCTGTAGTAATTTTAATTTTATCCTCGGTTTTCTCTTTTGCCAAATAAAGCTTGAGATTATCTTGTTTAGCCCATCAAAAAAAGCTCTGTTAAGTATTATAGGAGCGTTTTGAAAAAGGAATAGTAATTTAGGTAAGATATTCATTTTTACCGTGGCTAACCTGCCCATAAAAGATAAATTTAAATTATTCCATCTTGTTAAGTCCTCCGTTGTTCGTTTGATAAGAGGGTCATAGTTATCTTTCTTAAGAGAGCTGTATCTGGTTGATATGATAATTCCTAAGTACTTTACTTTTTCCACAATTTCAATGTCCATTGTTGTGGCCAATACTTCTTTCTGTTTATTTGTCATATTTTTCGTGATCATTTTAGTTTTGCTTTTATTGATTTTAAGTCCTGCTACAAGGCCAAATTCCTCCAGTTTCTGTAACAATTTAGGTCCAGAGGTTTGTGGTTCTTCCAGAATGAAGAGCAAATCATCAGCAAATGCTTGTAGTTTAAACTCTTCCTTCTTAATTTTTAATCCTTTTATATCACTTTCTTGTTTGATCGTCCTAATTAAGGCCTCCAGGGTCATAATAAACAGCAGAGGGGACAGTGGGCATCCTTGTCTAGTTCCTTTCTGTATTTGAAATCTCCCGTCAGTCCCCATTTATTAAAATTAGAGCTTCCTGTTTTTGATAAATAGCTGTAATAACATTTATAAATTTGGGTCCTAAATTCAGAAATTTAATTTGTTGTAAAATGAACTCCCATTTCACATTGTCAAATGCCTTTTGGGCATCTAAAAATAGCGCAGCCTGATCAGCACTACGTTCTTCATAATACTCTAATACATCTAATGTTACCCTGATGTTATTTCTGAGATGTCTTTGTGGGAGAAAACCGTTTTGGTCTGCAGAGATAAATTTGTTAAGTACTTTTAAATCTTTCGGCCATAATGGTCATGAAAATTTTATAGTCCACATTAAGAAGGGAAATTGGTCTGTAGTTACCTGGATCTGTCAAGTCAGCACCTGTTTTGGGGATGATAGATATTCTGGCCTCTGGCCAGGATTGAGGGCATTTCGCCTTATCAATTGTCTCCACCCGCAACGGAGGGTCCACCAGATCCAAAGGCACCTTAAAATGTGCCACAAAGGCCTGGTCCATGAAGTTTGTCGTGGCCCCTGAGTCCACCAGCGCATGCGCCTGGATCCCCCTCGACTGGTTGGGCAAGAACACCTGAGAGTCCAATATCAGATGCCGAGGGGGCCCAGAGTCCACAGCTGCAGTCAGGCGGAGGTTTAGTACTTGCCCGGCCTAGGGTGTCCCCCTGGTCAGGACCGCCCCATTTCCCAGCTTGGTCATGCCGATCTGAAGGCACGGGCTTGAGTGAACCACGTTGGTTTCGGGGACAGGAAGCAGCGAAACATCCAGGCTCCCCACAATACAGACACAAACCCCCCTGACGTCGCCGTGTGCGCTCCTGGGCCATCAAGCAAGTTCCAGCCGCTCCCAACTCCATGGGCTCCGCAGCCGTTGTCACGGAACTCGGGGCGACCCGGGGCACTGCCGGCACAGGGTGTGGAGATACAGACGTGGAGGGCGACTCCTGGACGGGGCGACGGGTCTTTCGCCGCTGGAGACATGCGTCGATGCGCAGACACTGCACCATGAGGGCGTCGAGAGTTGGAGGGGCCTCCACCCGAACCAGCTCGTCCTGCAGTTCCTCCGACAGGCCATCCTGGAAGGCGTCCAGCAGCGCCACATCATTCCAGGTGGAGTCCATGCAGAGCAGCCGAAATTCGGCAATATAGTCCTGCAGGGGGCGCTTCCCTTGGCGAAGGTCCTTTATGTGCCTGGCTGCCATCTGGGTGCGGATGGGGTCCTCATACATGAGGCGCATGTGTTGCCAAAAACCCTGGCAGTCTGTTAATAGTGGGCTGTTTTGAACCAACAAGGGCGTGGCCCACCGGGCTGCAGAGCCAGAAAGGAGGCTTATCACAAACCCCACCCGAGTCCGGTCATCAGGAAAATCCTCCGGCCTCATAGCCATAAACAACTGGCACTGTCCCATGAAAGCCGGAAACATTTCTGGCTGCCCAGAAAACTTATCTGGCACAGCTACCGGGCATTTCCGATGGGGAGGGGGAGGAGGTGCTGCAGGAGCATTCAGCAAGGCAAGTTGAGCTGCTAATTGCAGCAACTGTTGTTGCAAGCCCTGATTCTCGGCTTGTAACTGATGTAACTGCTGCTGCTGCTGCTGGTCCATCTTGGTTTAAAGATGGTTAGAGTCTTTTGGGGTTTGTGACAAAAATGTTCTGTCTCCCCTTCACTTCCCCAGAAGTTAAGGAACGTTAACACAGAAGAGTCACGCAGGCCTGTCTCCAAAATCCCCGTTATCTCTCCCGACAAGAGTGTTGGCAGTCACCCAGGCTCTCACTGCCAAATTCAAAGCCAACAAGGAATACAGTACTCACAGAAGACTTGCTTTACTTTCAGAGTCCAAAAAGCAAGTACACAGACGGAAACCTTGGCTTCATATTACACTTTGTCACAAACAGAGTCTGCAGCGTAGGCACACCCACTTTTATACCTGGTGGGGTGTGGTCCAGCTCAATCTCTGGCCCTCCCACGCCCCCTACATTGCTGCTGACATTTCTCCCTCCGATGTTGCCTGGGATCAAGCCAGGAACCCTCCTCCTCCCTCTCTCGCTGTGGCCTTACTGATACACGTCTCTCAGGCAGTTCCTCTTGGCTTTCCAAGGAAACCTGAGGCATTGCCAGGGAGGAAGGTCCTGGGGAGGGGGGCCTTGCCAGGGAGGAAGGTCCTGGGGAGGGGGGCCTTGCCAGGGAGGAAGGTCCTGGGGAGGGAGACCTTGCCAGGGAGGAAGATCCTGGGGAGGAAGGCCCTGGTGAGGAAGGCATTGCCCATTCCTCCTCTTCTTCTTCATCATCCAGGTCCTCTTCCTCTGTCAGCACAGGCTCACGAGGCGGGGCCACAACATTTACCTTTCTATTTGTGTCTGGGATCTCCCTTTCCTCTCTCCTCATTGATTCTTGGTCTTCCTCTTCTCGTTCTCTATTCAATTGCTGATCAAAAACATCTCTTTATCTGTCATGTCTAGTTTGTATTTTCTCCGCCCAAGTCAGCATTACGCCTTCTGGGACCAGTCATCTGAAGTTAATGCCTCGCTTTATGAGTTTAGTAGTTAGAAATTGATAGGGTCTTCTTAAGTCCCTTATTCTCTTAGGGGTCTGTTTAAGTATTATAATTTGCTTACCAGCATACTCTACAGTATTGTCCCTAGCTCTATGTAAATTTCGTCTGAGAGATTTCCTTACCAGTTTTACATGGACCTCTCTTAGGTTAAGTCTTTGCATAATTAGTTTGAACCCTATACAGTTCATCGATATCCTTTATCAGATCTTCCTTCTCTATTTCCAGTAGATCAGCGAATATATTTGTGATCACCACCCATAAATTTTCACCTTTATCTTCTCTTACATTTTGTAACCTCAGATAGTAGGCTTTTTCGGCCTCGAGATGTATTATCGCCAATTCTAATTTTATTTTCCCTTTCTAGCTTATCAGTTAATTCATCTACCCTCTTCTCCTCCTGGTTTACCTTTGTTTCAATTTCTATTATTTTTTCCTGGTTCTTTTTCATCTCTTGCTGGAATATCTCGAATTTTTCGTCTATCTTTTGAATTTTTCCTTCAGGTCCGTTCTCACAGACCCTATCTCTTTTTCATGTCCTCATGGTTCTTAATCATCATCTCTTGCATTCCTAGCAGTAGAGCCTGTAAATCTTTCGAGGGATTTGGGCTTTTTGGTAACATCTCATCAATTGCCCTTTTGCGCAGATGGCTCAGCACAGTACCATTGTTTCTTTTACAATTTCTTCTTCTAATTTAGCCTCTAATAGTACCTGGTAGATTTTTGGATCCTCTTTTATCCTGTCCTAACAAAATTTCATCCAGTTCGGTCCTTGTTTTACTAATACCCAATTCCTTCTTGTCTTTTGCATGTTTAGATTGGAGTTGCAGATAGGCCCACCATTCCAGATCTATTCCTTTATCAATCAGTTGTTGTCTAGTTAGTAAATCGCCTTTCATCTAATAGCTCTTCGTAGGTAATAATTTTATCATATCTTAATAAATGTGGATGCATCAGGGCTTCTAGTGTCGATAGCCAGATTGGGGTTTGAATATACATTTGTTTCTTGATTTTAAACCAGGTGTGTAAAAGTGTCTGTCTAAGTTTGTGTTTTTGCACATAGCTATATCCTTTATATTATCTTGTCTGAGAAAGGCATGCCAACCTGACTGAAGGTTGTATCCCTCTAGTGTTAGTACTCTTGTGTTAGTATGATTAATCCAGTCTTTTAGCCAAGTCATTATTGCAGCACTATGGTACAATTCCCAATCTGGCAAGCCCAATCCGCCTCTCTGTGGCATCCTGTAGTAATTTTAATTTTATCCTCGGTTTTCTCTTTTGCCAAATAAAGCTTGAGATTATCTTGTTTAGCCCATCAAAAAAGCTCTGTTAAGTATTATAGGAGCGCTTTTGAAAAAGGAATAGTAATTTAGGTAAGATATTCATTTTTACCGTGGCTAACCTGCCCATAAAAGATAAATTTAAATTATTCCATCTTGTTAAGTCCTCCGTTGTTCGTTTGATAAGAGGGTCATAGTTATCTTTCTTAAGAGAGCTGTATCTGGTTGATATGATAATTCCTAAGTACTTTACTTTTTCCACAATTTCAATGTCCATTGTTGTGGCCAATACTTCTTTCTGTTTATTTGTCATATTTTTCGTGATCATTTTAGTTTTGCTTTTATTGATTTTAAGTCCTGCTACAAGGCCAAATTCCTCCAGTTTCTGTAACAATTTAGGTCCAGAGGTTTGTGGTTCTTCCAGAATGAAGAGCAAATCATCAGCAAATGCTTGTAGTTTAAACTCTTCCTTCTTAATTTTTAATCCTTTTATATCACTTTCTTGTTTGATCGTCCTAATTAAGGCCTCCAGGGTCATAATAAACAGCAGAGGGGACAGTGGGCATCCTTGTCTAGTTCCTTTCTGTATTTGAAATCTCCCGTCAGTCCCCATTTATTAAAATTAGAGCTTCCTGTTTTTGATAAATAGCTGTAATAACATTTATAAATTTGGGTCCTAAATTCAGAAATTTAATTTGTTGTAAAATGAACTCCCATTTCACATTGTCAAATGCCTTTTGGGCATCTAAAATAGTAGCGCAGCCTGATCAGCACTACGTTCTTCATAATACTCTAATACATCTAATGTTACCCTGATGTTATTTCTGAGATGTCTTTGTGGGAGAAAACCGTTTGGTCTGCAGAGATAAATTTGTTAAGTATTCTTTTAAATCTTTCGGCCATAATGGTCATGAAAATTTTATAGTCCACATTAAGAAGGGAAATTGGTCTGTAGTTACCTGGATCTGTCAAGTCAGCACCTGTTTTGGGGATGATAGATATTCTGGCCTCTTGCCAGGATTGAGGGCATTTCGCCTTATCAATTGTCTCCACCGCGGAGGGTCCACCAGATCCAAAGGCACCTTAAAATGTGCCACAAAGGCCTGGTCCATGAAGTTTGTCGTGGCCCCTGAGTCCACCAGCATGCCTGGATCCCCTCGACTGGTTGGGCAAGAACACCTGAGAGTCCAATATCAGATGCCGAGGGGGCCCAGAGTCCACAGCTGCGCAGTCAGGCGGAGGTTTAGTACTTGCCCGGCCTAGGGTGTCCCCCTGGTCGGGACCGCCCCATTTCCCGGCTTGGTCATGCCGTTCTGCAGGCATGGGCTTGAGCGAACCACGTTGGTTTCGGGACAGGAAGCAGCAAACGTCCAGGCTCCCCACAATACAGACACAAACCCCTGACATCGCGTGCTCCTGGGCCATCAAGCAAGTTCCAGCCGCTCCCAACTCCATGGGCTCCGCAGCCATTGTCACGGAACTCGGGGCGACCCGGGGCACTGCCGGCACAGGGTGTGGAGATACAGACGTGGAGGGCGACTCCTGGAAGGGGCGACGGGTCTTTCGCCGCTGGAGACGTGCGTCGATGCGCAGACACTGCACCACGAGGGCGTCGAGAGTTGGAGGGGCCTCCACCCGAACCAGCTCGTCCTGCAGTTCCTCCGACAGGCCATCCTGGAAGGCGTCCAGCAGCGCCGCATCATTCCAGGTGGAGTCCATGCAGAGCAGCCGAAATTCGGCAATATAGTCCTGCAGGGGGCGCTTCCCTTGGCGAAGGTCCTTTATGCGCCTGGCTGCCATCTGGGTGCGGATGGGGTCCTCATACATGAGGCGCATGTGTTGCCAAAACCCTGGCAGTCTGTTAATAGTGGGCTGTTTTGAACCAACAAGGGCGTGGCCCACCGGGCTGCAGAGCCAGAAAGGAGGCTTATCACAAACCCCACCCAGTCCGGTCATCAGGAAAATCCTCCGCCTCATAGCCATAAACAACTGGCACTGTCCCATGAAAGCCGGAACATTTCTGGCTGCCCAGAAAACTTATCTGGCACAGCTACCGGGCATTTCCGACGGGGAGGGGGAGGAGGTGCTGCAGGAGCATTCAGCAAGGCAAGTTGAGCTGCTAATTGCAGCAACTGTTGTTGCAAGCCCTGATTCTCGGCTTGTAACTGATGTAACTGCTGCTGCTGCTGCTGCTGCTGGTCCATCTTGGTTTAAAGATGGTTAGAGTCTTTTGGGGTTTGTGACAAAAATGTTCTGTCTCCCCTTCACTTCCCCAGAAGTTAAGGAACATTAACACAGAAGAGTCACGCAGGCCTGTCTCCAAAATCCCCGTTATCTCTCCCGACAAGAGTGTTGGCAGTCACCCAGGCTCTCACTGCCAAATTCAAAGCCAACAAGGAATACAGTACTCACAGAAGACTTGCTTTACTTTCAGAGTCCAAAAAGCAAGTACACAGACGGAAACCTTGGCTTCATATTACACTTTGTCACAAACAGAGTCTGCAGCGTAGGCACACCCACTTTTATACCTGGTGGGGTGTGGTCCAGCTCAATCTCTGGCCCTCCCATGCCCCCCTACGTTGCTGCTGACATTTCTCCCTCCGATGTTGCCTGGGATCAAGCCAGGAACCCTCCTCCTCCCTCTCGCCGTGGCCTTACTGATACACGCCTCTCAGGCAGTTCCTCTTGGCTTTCCAAGGAAACCTGAGGCATTGCCAGGGAGGAAGGTCCTGGGGAGGGGGCCTTGCCAGGGAGGAAGGTCCTGGGAGGGAGACCTTGCCAGGGAGGAAGATCCTGGGGAGGAAGGCCCTGGTGAGGAAGGCATTGCCCATTCCTCCTCTTCTTCTTCATCATCCAGGTCCTCTTCCTCTGTCAGCACAGGCTCACGAGGCGGGGCCACAACATTTACCTTTCTATTTGTGTCTGGGATCTCCCTTTCCTCTCTCCTCATTGATTCTTGGTCTTCCTCTTCTCGTTCTCTATTCAATTGCTGATCAAAAAACATCTCTTTATCTGTCATGTCTAGTTTGTATTTCTTCTCCGCCCAAGTCAGCATTACGCCTTCTGGGACCAGTCATCTGAAGTTAATGCCTCGCTTTATGAGTTTAGTAGTTAGAAATTGATAGGGTCTTCTTAAGTCCCTTATTCTCTTAGGGGTCTGTTTAAGTATTATAATTTGCTTACCAGCATACTCTACAGTATTGTCCCTAGCTCTATGTAAAATTTAGTCTCTGAGAGATTTCCTTACCAGTTTTACATGGACCTCTCTCGGTAGGTTAAGTCGTCTTGCATAATTAGTTTGAACCCTATACAGTTCATCGATATCCTTTATCAGATCTTCCTTCTCTATTTCCAGTAGATCAGCGAATATATTTGTGATCACCACCCATAAATTTTCACCTTTATCTTCTCTTACATTTTGTAACCTCAGATAGTAGGGCTTTTTCGGCCTCGAGATGTATTATCGCCAATTCTAATTCCTTATTTTCCCTTTCTAGCTTATCAGTTAATTCATCTACCCTCTTCTCCTCCTGGTTTACCTTTGTTTCAATTTCTATTATTTTTTCCTGGTTCTTTTTCATCTCTTGCTGGAATATCTCGAATTTTTCGTCTATCTTTTGAATTTTTTCCTTCAGGTCCGTTCTCACAGACCCTATCTCTTTTTTCATGTCCTCATGGTTCTTAATCATCATCTCTTGCATTCCTAGCAGTAGAGCCTGTAAATCTTTCGAGGGATTTGGGCGCTCTTTTGGTAACATCTCATCAATTGCCCTTTGCGCAGATGGGCTCAGCACAGTACCATTGTTTCTTTTACAATTTCTTCTTCTAATTTAGCCTCTAATAGTACCTGGTAGATTTTTTGGATCCTCTTTTTATCCTGTCCTAACAAAATTTCATCCAGTTCGGTCCTTGTTTTACTAATACCCAATTCCTTCTTGTCTTTTGCATGTTTAGATTGGAGTTGCAGATAGGCCCACCATTCCAGATCTATTCCTTTATCAATCAGTTGTTGTCTAGTTAGTAAATCGCCTTTCGCATCTAATAGCTCTTCGTAGGTAATAATTTTATCATATCTTAATAAATGTGGATGCATCAGGGCTTCTAGTGTCGATAGCCAGATTGGGGTTTGAATATACATTTGTTTCTTGATTTTAAACCAGGTGTGTAAAAGTGTCTGTCTAAGTTTGTGTTTTTGCACATAGCTATATCCTTTTGTATTATCTTGTCTGAGAAAGGCATGCCAACCTGACTGAAGGTTGTATCCCTCTAGTGTTAGTACTCTTGTGTTAGTATGATTAATCCAGTCTTTTAGCCAAGTCATTATTGCAGCACTATGGTACAATTCCCAATCTGGCAAGCCCAATCCGCCTCTCTCTGTGGCATCCTGTAGTAATTTTAATTTTATCCTCGGTTTTCTCTTTTGCCAAATAAAGCTTGAGATTATCTTGTTTAGCCCATCAAAAAAAGCTCTGTTAAGTATTATAGGAGCGTTTTGAAAAAGGAATAGTAATTTAGGTAAGATATTCATTTTTACCGTGGCTAACCTGCCCATAAAAGATAAATTTAAATTATCTCATCAATTGCTCTTTGTGCAGATGGGCTCAGCACAGTTGTAGTGGTCACTGATTGGGTGGGTGGTTTCCTAATTGCACCCGTTTTTGAAACACTGGTAGTGGTTGACATTTCCCCAGGTTTGCCCACAATTTTCCCCACACTGGTAAATGAAGTTTATCGTCTCCCCCTGTGTCTCCTTTCCAGATAACTCCGTTCCCCGGTTCCCTCCCCTCTTCTGAAGGTTATCTAAAATAGGGACTATGGCTAAAGTGCCTTCTGTGCCTAATCAAATCCCAACAATATCATTGAATCAACAGGTATAAATGCTAATAATGGAATCAGTTGATTCCTTCCACTCAGTAAATAATTGTTCTGGGTACTCTAATACCTTATCTAATATCTTATCTTAACATATATAGGATTTGTAACTACTTTACTGCTATATCAACTATTACAGTTCTAAGTTAATTATCTTATCAGTTGTAATTTCCCAAAAGTTTCAATATTTCAATATTTTAAATAAGTAAAGATCTAGCTATCAAGTAAGGAGAAAAGAAAAAAGGAAAGGAAGAAAGAAGAAGAAAGGAGAGGGGGAGAGAGAAGGGGCACTGAAAGAAAGAGGGGGGGAGAAGGATATCCAAGTTGATAGAGTAAAGCCTGGGAGGGGGGAAATAAAACAGGAAAGAAATATAATATATCACTTTTCAATCCACTCTTCAATCCAGTTCTTTCGTGCTATAGTGTGACTCGTGAAGTTTCTGTGCAACTTTCTCCACTTTCCTCCTTTCCTGTAGCTGGTTGTCTTCCGGATCTGATACTGTAAAAAGTTTCCTGTATGACTTAGTGCTCCTCTATGACTCGACAGTTCTCTTGATTAAACCGGCTTCAAAGGATAGAATAAAATAAGGTCTACGCGTATTCGTTGATTGTCTTAAGGAATTTTTAAATCTGCTCTCCTTGGGTCTTAATTTAATTAAATCACTTCCCTTTGCTTTTGTGCCAAAGCGATGATTGATAAAGAGTTCACAGCGTCCGTTTCAGCCAACTCCGCTGCTATCCTTAAATCCGGCAAGGGGAAGGACGGATATTTATTTCACAAATAGATCTGTTTAAGTCCAGCCCGAGGTATCAAAATTTTTCTTCAGGCAGCCTGCAACCGTATATAACTGATCAGTTGTCTAAACTTCTTCTCCTTCAGGTTTTTTTAACTCTCCTTCGTTTCAATTCTTCCACTCACCATAGGTCTCGCTGCTCAGCCACCCTCTCAAACCGGAGCTAATAATTTATCTTTGGTTAAATCAAAGTTGTTATTGGCGTCAAAATAGTTTTCAATAGGATATGCTTATTGGATGTTCTTTATATTTGCAAAGCTCTACCTTGTTCTGTTTGGCCACCGCTAGTGTGGTCAGCTGTCAACACTGGAGGGAAGCCATTGCTGGCGCCTCGCTCCTCTGCCGCTCATTCTGGTTCACCCCCGAATCTGCCTCAGATCGCCACCTGAAATTTCTCCCTGGGGGACCCCTCTCCTTCAGGAACCCTCCAAGCCCCTTCTGGACTCCGTAGAGCCCCTGCGACCAGAGAATGAAGATCTGTGCTCCGCAGAATCCTCTGCTCACATGTCTCTTCCCTTTGACAGCTGACCAGAACCATATAACACATTTCTAATTTGCTCATCTACCAGGGTTTTCATTTGCCTATTTTCCAGGTTTTCTTTTTTTTTTTTGTTAGAGTATTTTGTTTTTCCCATCTTTTCTTATTTCTATTTGCAATATAAGCTATAGATATTCCCCTTAAATACGCCTTCGTTGTGTCCTATAGGTTCTGCAATGAGGTATCCTGTTTTTTATTAAAGAAATTAATTAGTTCTTCCCTAACTTTTTGAATATAGTTTTTTTCTTTCAATAATTGTGAATTCAATGTCATCTACTTTTCTTGTGGATACGGTCTTTCCAAATTATCTGTACTGGATTGTGGTATGCCCAAGTATTAATTAAGATCTTTATACCTTGAATCACCTTACATAACTTGCTATTTACCCATGCCATATCTAACCTAGACCACGATTTATGCGGGCTGGAATACAAAGTAAACTGGGACACTCCTGGGTTCCTTTTCCTCCACACATCCACACGTCCTAGTTCTTCAACCATTTCAAAAAATCTCTTGAGAAATATATTGAGAAATATATTCCTTTTTTTATACTGTTTTTGTTCACATATGTAATCTTGCTTGTTTGTTATTGCATTATAATCTCCTGTTATACAAATTCTTGGGTTGCCAATTTCTATCAATTTCTGTATAAAGTTTAAAAAAATTCATTCTGATTTTTATTAGGGGCATATATCCCCACTAATAATGTCTTTTTGTTTTGTATGACCACCTCTACCATTAATATTCTCCCCATTATGTCATTATAAATCAATTTTGAAGTTATATCCTTTTTGATATATAGTACAACTCCTCTTTTTTTTCTTCTGCCAATGTTGTATACATTTTCCACAGTTTTTTATTCTGTAGATATCTCTGATCCTGTATTTTAATATTAACCTCTTAGAGATAGATTATATCAGCTCTTTGTTTCTCAAATTTAAAGAATATTCTTTTCCTCTTAGATGGATCATTTAATCCATTAATATTCATAGATATTAATTTCACTCCTCTTTCCATTTCCCCCTTAACTTCTATCCCTCATTAAGTTTACTCATTGTTTGACTTCTGGTTCTCACTCCTATCTCTTCTCTAACAAGTATCTCTTCATCTCCTTCCCTCTCCTTCTCTTTCTCCCTCCCTCTAATTCTAGGTTGTAGTTCTTCTTGGCTCGAGATCTCAGGGTCATCTCTGCTATTCAGTTCCTCCTCTGTTCCTCCTGTTTGGTCAAAAAATTTCTGATCTTTGGTTAGACTATCTATTCTCACTCTTTTCTCCTTCCATGTTACCAGGATACCTTCTGGGATAATCCATGTAAAGGGTATACTTTTTTTGTTTAGATAATTCATAAGAAATTGATAATCCTTCCTCTGTTTGTGGACTTTCCTTAGCACCTGTTTTAGCACAATTACTTCCTGACCCTTATATTTCATCATTTCATCGCTCGTAATCCTATAGATTATATCCTTCACTCGCCTCCTAGTGAACCTAATGTGCACTTCTCAGGGAAGTCTGTACCATCTTGCATAACTCGTGTATACTCTGTATACATTATCCAACTCATTCACCATCTCATTTTTGTCTCTTTTTAAGAGTTCTGCTAATATTTCCGCCTTACCAATGTTATATTCTCTTCTCTCTCTTCCTCCACATTCTGGAATCTGAGATAGTAGGAGGCCCTGTCCATCTCGAGGTGGATTAAGGTCTCATTTGTCTCTTTATTCTGATCCGTAAGCTTTTGTTCAATATATTCTACTTTCTTCTCTGTTTGATCAGCTTGTTTTTCAATTGCTTTAATCTCTTCATTTATCTTAATCATTTCCTGTATCTGGCCTATTTTCCCAACCAAATTCTTGATTTCACTTTTCATTTCCCCTATTTCATTTTTTAATTCTATTTTCATTGTTTCCCTTTTGGCTTTGCTTTCCGTATGATTTTTGGACATCAACTTCTGCAGTGCCAACATCGTACCTTGGATTGCTAACAATGTGGCTTGGACAGATTGGGTACCGGTTTGGGTATTGGATTTTCCCGGAGCCAACATCCCTTCAATCATTCGCTGAGTCGATGATGTTGTGGGAGTGGGTAGTGCTACTGTTGGTACCAATTTTCTCCTGGTTTTCATAGTAGTGGTAGTAGTGCTGGTCATATCTTTAATGATTCTCTGCTGTTCCTCCACTATTCTAAGTATATTTTCCCAAATCGTATTGCTAACTACCGTCAACCTTATCCATACTTTACAGTTTTAATTTTCTCAATTATTTTTCATCTAGCAATGGGTTTAATGTAATAGAGGAGATAAATGTCACTCTCCAAACTAAGTTTTATGTAAGGTAGCTAATCAGTCTTATTCTCTATTCTCTAAATATATAATGTAATTAAGTGTGGGATAGAACTATACAACTCCAATAAATTCAAGAAAGCAATAAAAAGGGGTGAGGTTCAACGTCTCTTAGATTCCTACCATTACCTTAATATTCTAGTGATAAATAATAACTCTTCAAATATCAATAAACATAAAAATGTGTTTTTCTAACTTCTTTTTATATCTTCTTTTTTATATCTATTCCATTCCGTTCCATTCTCAGATCTCAGTTCTCAGTTCTATCAGTCACTCTAGCTGCATAGTTACACTCTCCCAAAGTTGCCGGTCT
This sequence comes from Naja naja, assembly GCA_009733165.1. Classification (NCBI taxonomy): domain Eukaryota; kingdom Metazoa; phylum Chordata; class Lepidosauria; order Squamata; family Elapidae; genus Naja; species Naja naja. The sequence continues at coordinate 143,863,944 of CM019148.1, forward strand.
CAATGGCCATCTCCACAAGTTGCACTGTCACTCCTCAAATCATTTTCAAAGTTCTCAGAAAAAATACTTTCAGCAATTCCAAATCGTACAACTAAAGACAAAGGGTTCTTTCCAACAATCTCCACTCCCTTCTCCTTCTCAATCTCCTATTAAGAGCGAATTTCCACTTTAACCCGGAGTTGGGTGTAGAAAACTAACTCGCTGCTGCCACTTTCTGCTTTCCCCCCTTTCATTCTGGAGTTCCAATCACAAACCTCAAATTATAATCCAACACAAAGTTTAAACACTGGTATCTTGCCTGATCTCAAATTCGACATCTCCTCTCTGCTTCCTTATTTAGATGGTTCGTCGCGTCTTCAGGTCAGCCCACAACAGACTGACTTCTTTTGCCCTGAACTTCGGGCTCTCTTCTTTACCTCTCCAGGATCGCAGCTCCCCGGTTAGGCTCCAAGAGTTCCTCCTCGCTTAGGTGATCCCTCCAGGATTGAACCACACCATGAACGGCTATCCGCAAGCAAAGCACCCGATGTAGGAGAGCGGAGCAGAGTTCTCCTACATCGCCATGACGCGACGTCACCAGAAGTCCGATGGTTGGTGATTTGTTGAATCCCTCACCACACTTGCCTCATATAAAAATGACCCTCAATCTTCCTTTTATAACCAGTCTTGGCCTTCTGAATACCTTTCTTCAGATTAGCTCTAGCAGCACTGAATCTTGCCCTATCACCAGACCTAAAAGCCTTAGTTATGCTAGAGATGCTGGAATTCCTTAGTCATCCACGGCTTCTGATTGGAAGAGATCGTAATACTTTTATCCACAGTGACAGTATCAGCACAGTGTTTGATAAAGGGTCGTAAAAGATATCCCAATTTGTGTTCTCAAAACAATCCTGAAGTTGTTGAGAAGTATCTTCTGGCCAAGATTTCACCACCTTTATTATAGGCAAAGCCCATGTATGCTAGTGCTAAAAGCAATGATATGGTCTGATTGTCCCAAATGTGGTAATTGTACAACCCTGTAACCATGTTTAATGTTGGTATATACTTTGTCCAATATGTTTGCTCCTCTAGTGGCACACTTAACATGCTGATAGAATTTAGGGAGCACTGCTTTTAAATCAGCCTGATTAAAGTCACAGCAGTCCTTGATGAATTTAGTCTTTGCAAACTGTAGCCTTAGCCTTTTCACATTTCAGTCCAATTTGTAACAAGGCTTGCTGAATATAGATGCCCCTTGCCCCACAGTTCAACCAAGGAACAAAATCCAAAACACACACCTCCATACACTGAAAGAGCACCCAGGCTCAGCATCCATATGCGCAGCCATCTTGGGGATGGCTTATTGGCCAAGCATGCAACTACAAGAAAAAAGGGTTATTTATCTAGAAAACCACCCTGATTGGAAGTTCCTTTGTGGCCATTTTGCATACAAATCCTTGCCAGCTTATTGGTCAGGAACCTGTACAGTGGGAATCACTTTTTCCTTGTGTTATTCAACATGATGACTGGAACTTTTGTATCTGGAACTGATGAGATACACATGAAATTGAAGAACATGTTGAACATAACCCCCAAAACACATAGCCTAGGAAATTCTATTTTAAGGGGGATCATACCGGCAATTGGGGTAGGAATAAATTACGAGTCTATTGTAGAGTTAGGTGATTAGGCTGATTGGAAATATTCAATCATGGACTTCCGGTGGTGAGTTCATGGTGGAGCGGAGCAGGAGAGCGATCTCTGCAATCCAAATTTTCGTGCTTGGAAGCTCTCAGAGGCATCGTGAAGCTTGGAGAGACACGAATCAGAAGAGGAAACCTAGGAGCAGAGTGGAGGAAAGCAACTTCCTGCTGTGATGAGGGGAAGCCCTTTGAATCCGGTGCGAAAGAAACCCGGCACCTATGGCAGGTCCGAAGCCGTGACAGCCAACTGCGACTGGGAACAGGAAAGTGGATCAATGCAAGACATCAGAAGAAGAACGGCAGACTGGGACAGTTTTGAGAGGTGAGAGAAGAGAGTCCTGTGAATGATTCTTGACAGAGGGAGTCTCCGGGGAGAGTGAATACAGCAGTGAATTGGCAGGGGATAGCAGAGCAAAAGGGAGAGGAGGAAGCAATTGGAAAAGAACAGTTTGACAGCTGAGAGAGAGCACCACAGAAGAAAAGATTGAGACTCTGTGAATAAAAACTTAAAATTTCCACGATTTGGGCTGATTACTAGCAGAGCAGAAAAGAGACATTAGAGAGAACAATTGGAATTTTAATGGAGAACTGTAGTTGAATGAAGAGTGGAACCATTTTGATAGAAAGCTGTGACTGTGCAATTTGAGAGTGAAAGTGATAAGTAGTTAAGGACAGCTGATGGAACAGGAAATGATGAAAGTATTAATCAATGAATTACGTATTATGTGTTTCGTTGCGTGTTTTTGTTTTTTATCAGTCGGGTTCCACAAGAGAGAGTGCCATCCCGTTTGTAAATCATGCTCCTCTAGTGTCAACATTCTTTTATTTTCTAATCTCAGCCATTCCTTTATCCATACCAAAATCGCAGCTTTATAATAAATTTCCCAATCCGGGAGTCCGAATCCACCTCTACTTTTATCATCTTGTAGGTATTTTTTCTTTATTCTTGCCTTTTTTCCCATCCAAATAAATTTCATCGTCATCCTATCCAAATCCATAAAAAACTTTCTGTTTGTTAGTATTGGAATTGTTTGGAATAAATACAAAACTTTGGGCAGTGTATTCATCTTAATTGTCGCGATTCTTCCTAAAAAGGATATTTGCATTTTACTCCAGATTTCCAAATCCTTTTTAATTTGTTTTAAAATTTTTATATAATTATCTTCCCATAGCATTATTGTTTTGGCCCTTATCCAAATTCCTAAATATTTTATTTTATTTACTATTTGTAATCCCATTATTTCTTCCAATTTCTTTTGCTTAGAATTTGTTATATTTTTGACTAACAATTTGGTTTTCCCCTTATTTACTTTTAATCCTGCTAATTCCCCAAATTTATTTATCTCATGCAATAGTATAGGACCCGTCTCTAATGGTTCCTCTATCATGAATACCATATCATCTGCGAATGCTTGTGTCTTGTACTCTTGGTTCTTAATTTTCATTCCTTTTATATTCCCATTTCCCCTAATTCTAATTAACAGGGTTTCTAATACTGTAATAAACAACAATGGTGACAGGGGGCAACCTTGTCTAACCCCTTTCTCTATTTTGAACATTTTGGTGGTTTCCCCGTTTATCAATATATTTGCCTTTTGGCTATCATATACTGCATTAATCATTTTTTCAAAATTATGTCCAAAATTCATTTTGTTAATTTGCAATTTCATAAAATCCCAGTTCAAATTGTCAAACGCTTTCTGTGCGTCTAGGAAAATCAATGCCATTTGATTTCCCGGGTGGTTTTCATAGTATTCCAGTATATTTATTATCATTCTTATATTGTGCCTAATCTGTCTTTTCGGTAAGAATCCATTTTGGTCTGTATTAATTTTCCCACTAATAATTCCTTTTAATCTTTGTGCCATAATTGTCATAAATATTTTGTAATCTGTATTTAAAAGTGATATTGGTCTATAGTTTTTAATTTGATTGGTATTTGTCTCTTCTTTGGGTATAAGTGTTATATATGCCTCCCTCCACGAGTTAGGAATTTTTGCTTTTACCAATACCTCATTACAAACTTCTAAGAGAGTATTATTTAATATATCTCCTATCTTTTTATAAAATTCACTTGGATATCCATCTGGACCTGGTGTTTTATTATTTTTTTGTTTCTGAATCGCCTCTCTTAATTCGTCTATCGTTATTTCTTTGTTCAATATCTCTCTTTCTTCCTCAGCTAGTTCCTGGATGTTTCCTTCTTTTAGGTATTGTTCTATTTTGGTCAATTCTACTTTTTCTTGTTTGTATAAATCCTCAAAATAATCTCTTGTAATTTCTTTCTTTTTTTCCAAATCAGCTTCAAGTTCCCCATTTTTATTTTCTAAATATTGTATCGTTCTTTTCTGCTCCTCTTTTCTCAATTTGTATGCTAACCACCTTCCCGGTTTGTTTGCGTATTCAAAATAGTTTTGTTTTGTGTATTGTAACTTTCTAAGCAGTTCCTCTTGTTCAAGTGTGTTGAGTTCATGTTTTGTTTGTATTAACTCATCTCTAATTTGCTCATTATCTGGGTTTCCTTTTTGTTTATTCTCTAATTTTCCAATTTCTTTTATTAATTCATCTTGCTTCTTCCATCTTTCCTTGTTTCTATTTGCTATGTATGCAATTGATATTCCCCTAATATAGGCTTTAATCATATCCCATATATTCTGTAATGATGTGTCTTCTTTTTTATTGAAGTTATAAAAATTTATTAGTTCCTCCCTTACTTTTTGCAGGTATTTTTCTTCCTTTAAAACCTGTGTCTTTAATGACCATCTTTGTCCTTTCCTTCCCCCTTCTTTCCAAGTTAATGACATTGGGTTGTGGTCAGCCCATATATTTGTTAAAATTTTTGTGTCCTGGATTTCCTTATTTAGTTTGCTATTTATCCAAATCATATCTATCCTGGACCATGATTTATGTGGGCTGGAGTGGAAAGTATACTGTGTGATTCCTGGGTTTCTTTTCCTCCATACATCTTCCAATCCTAGCTCCTCTGACATTTCGAAAAATATTTTTGGTAATGTATTTCATTTTTGGTACTGTTTGTGTCCACATTTATAATCTTGCTTATTGTCAGTTATTGCATTGTAATCCCCCATTAGACAAGCCCTTGAGTTACCATTCTCTATCAGCTTTTCATATAAATTTTTATAAAATTCTTTTTGGTTTTTGTTTGGTGCATAAATTCCTACTAGTAAGGTCTTCCTATTGTGTATTTCCACTTCCACCATTAGCATTCTTCCGGCTGTATCATTGTATATCAATTTTGCTGTGATATCCTCTTTTACATATAGTACCACCCCTCTCTTTTTTTCCCCTGTTAGGGCCATGAATGCTTTTCCCAATTTCCTATTCTCTAAATATCTTTTATCCTGTTCTTTTATATGGACCTCTTGAAGGCATACTATATCCCATTTTTGTCTTTCCAGTCTGGCAAATATTTTTTTCCTTTTACTTGGGCTGTTTAACCCATTAATATTTATCGATATTAATTTTATTCCCCTTCCCATTTGGTCTTTTCTTTTCTAGATTTTATTACGTTTTACCTGTTGTTTGGCTCCTGGTTTTCACCCCATCTCTTCCCTCTTTCTTCCTTCCCCAGCCTTTGATTCCCTGTCCCCCTCCTTCCCCTCCTTTCTCTCTTCTCCTCTGGTAGTAGCTTGTAGGTCCTCACGGCTCGTATTTCGTGAATCTTCCCTACTGCTTAATTCCTCCTCTGATCCTCCTATTTGCTCGAAAAATCTTTGGGCCTTGGATAGATTATCAATTTTTGTTCTTTTACCTTCCCATGTTACCAGGACCCCTTCTGGATCATTCCATCTAAATAATATGTTTTTCCTGTTTAGGTGGTTCGTGAGGAATCTGTATTCCTTTCTTTGTTCCCTCACCCTCCTTGGTATTTGCTTTAATATTATAATTTGTCTACTGTTATAATTTATGGTTTCCTCCCTCGTCAGTCTATAGATTATTTCCCTAACTCTTTTCCTCCTGAATCTGACATGGACCTCCCGGGAGTCCATGCCTTCTTGCATAACTTGTAAAGACTCTGTATGTCTCGTCTATTTCTTGCATCATCTGGTCTCTCTCCTTTCGCAGTAGGGTTGCTAGCATTTCCGCCACTATTAGAGTCAAATTTCCCCCTTTCCTCCTGTATATTTTGAAACCTTAGATAATACTGGCTCTATCCATTTCTAGATAGGTCAGGGTCTCATTTGTTTCCTTGTGTTGATCCTTTATTTTTTGCTCAATGACCTCTACTTTTTCCCCTGTTTGATCTGTTTGCTTGGTGATTGTTACAATTTTCTCTTCATTTATCCTTGTCATTTCCTGTAGTTGTCCTATTTTCCCCTCTAAGCTTTTAATTTCATTCTTCATCTCTCCCAATTCACTTTTTAGTTCTGATCTCATCAATTCTCTTTCTCTCTTACTTTCTTCATGGTTGTTCATCATTGTTTCCTGCATTGACAGCATCATATTTTGTATTGTCTGTAGTGTATTCTGTAATGTTTGGGAGGGCGCTTGTGTGTTGGATTTCTTGGGGACCAACATCCCTTCTATTGTTCTTTGGGAGGGAGTTGCAGTAGGAGTAGATGGGGTTACAGTTATCGCTCCCTTTTTCCCTATTTTGGTAATAGTGGTCGTTGTAGATGCCATTTCCTTTATAATCTTTTGTTGTTCCTTGAGAATTTTATTTATATTTCCCCACATCACGTTTCTAATTATCATTTACGCAAGGTCCCTCCTTTCAATAATTCCACT
>CM019148.1:143871374-143926320 GCA_009733165.1 Naja naja
CCATATCCCTTTTAAATGTTGACTACAAAATATTTATGTCCATAATGGCAGAAAAATTGAAAAAAATCCTTAACCAGATCATTCATAGCGACCAAAACAGATTCCTACCGAATAGACACATTAAAAATAATACCAGAATGGTAATGAATATAATAGAATATTATGAAGCAAACACAGGAAAACAATTGGCAATGGTCTTCCTCGATGCACAAAAGGCATTCGACAATGTTAATTGGCAGTTCATAATACAACAATTAAAAAGCATGCAATTTGGCAATAAATTTATCAAACTGATTTTGACAATTTATATGACACAGATGGCCAGTGTAATACTGAATGGTGACAGAACGGAAACGTTTCAGATCAACAAGGGAGTAAGGCAGGGATGCCCACTGTCACCCCTTCTCTTCATCCTTACCTTAGAAAACTTATTGGAAAACGTTAGGAAAAATGAAGAAATCAAAGGGGCTCTAATTAAAAAGGAGCATTATAAGGTATAGGCATATGCCGATGATATAGTATTTTTTCTGGAAGATCCAGAGGATATAGACGTAAAATTAATAAAGGAAATAGAGGAATTCAGCAAGGTTGCAGGCCTTAAGATAAATAAAAACAAAACAAAATTATTGACTAAAAATTTAAAAGATAAGCAAAACAAAAAAGAATTAGAAGGAAAATTGGGAATGCTAAGTGTGAAAAAGGTAAAATATTTAGGCATTTGGTTAACAGCAAGATGCTCTTCAATCAAAAAAAGATAATTATGACAAATTAATAATACAAATTAAAAAAGAATTGGAAATGTGGGGGAAATTACAGCTATCATTACTGGGGAAAATAGCTGCAATTCAAATGTCTACTTTACCAAAAATACTATATCTTTTTCAAACTGTACCAATAAGATTGGATAAAAACTTTTTTAGAGAATTAGATCGAATAATAAGTAAATTTGTTTGGGATGGGAAAAAAGCCAGGATAAAAATGCAATTATTACAGGATAAAAGAGAAAGGAGTGGCTTTGGACTCCTGACTAGGAAATGTATTACCAGTCTGCGGCTATGGTATGGATTAAAGATTGGATCAACCTGGAAAATAGAAAAGTATTGTCGATAGAGGGTCACGACTTGCAGAGAGGGTGGCTTAGTTCCTTATGGGATGGGAAATGTAAACAGTATGCATATTTTCAGAGACACATGATTAGAGATTCATTAATTCGGACATGGAACAAGATTAAAAAGAATCATTATACTAAAATACCGAACTGGTTGTCAACTATGGAAGCACAAATCTACCCAAATGCAATGAATCTGGGAAAAAAGAGGAATTGTAAAGACTTATTAGACACACAAGGAAGATTAAAAACGAGACAAGAACTACAGCAATAAAATATAAAGATAGATTGGTGGCCATACATGCAAATTCAGATGAAATACAAAAAGGACAAAGAACAATTTGGTTTCTGCATGGAAAAGCATCAATTAGATAAAATTCTACAAGAAATGGAAAAGAAAATGATCTCAAGAATATATAATTTTCTACTAGATTTTAAAATGGAAGAGGAGGTGGTCAAAGAGATGATGGTGGTATGGGCGAAAAATATTGGCCATAGTATAGACCTGGAAAATTAGGAGAGAATGTGGGGATCAAATTACAAACTAATTACATCTACAGCATATAGGGAAAATCAATACAAAATGTTCTACAGATGACACCTTCCCCCCGCTAGACTGGCAAAAATGTTTAACTCAGACCCAAATTGTTGGAAATGTGGAAAAGAAAAAGGCACTTATTTCCATACCTGGTGGACATGCCAGGAAGTGAAAAATTATTGGAATACAATTAGACAATGGATAGAAGAAATCACGAATCAGAAAATTTCACTTAATCTGGAAAGTTTTTTATTAGGTATAATAACATAAAGATGCAATAAAACAGATAACAGTTAATATGTTACACATATTAACAGCTGAAAGGATTTCGTACGCACAACTCTGGAAAGAAAAAAGGGTTCCACCAGAAGGCATGGTTATAAAAAAAATAGATTTTATAGAGATGGACAGGCTAACAATGAAAATAAAAGACAGAGAAGATTCAATTTACTATAGGGCCTGGGATGCCTGGTATGAGTGGTTTAGAAATAAAAAGATAATAAAATGGCAATTAGAAAAAGAATGAGGGAATATGTAAAATGTAAATATACCATGGAGAAGATTGATGTGTAAGGATGAAAGATATTGATTTATAACAAGAGTAAGATGTAATTGGTAAAGGAATAAGTAAATACATATACTGAAAAATGTAAGGAGATGCAAAAGATGTCTTGATGTTGATAACAATATATAAAGTTTTATGTTTTTAAAATTTGAAAACTTAATAAAATTTATTAATTAAAAAAAGGGAATGTTCAATCACACCATCCAGGCATTTACTCAACAAGAGGAAATGTGGGAGGTAGTGTTGCAGAACCAACAAGCTTTCGATATGGTGCTTGCTGCAAAAGGTGTTTGTGCATTAGTCCATTCTCATTGCTGTATCTTTATCACTGATTATCAGGTTAATATCAACCATACCATCCAGGTAGGCCTAAGGAAGCAGAAATACCTGCAAGGGCCACATGGGGTATTTTCACTGGTTTATTCTCTGGACAAGCCTCACTCTTAACCAGTTGGCTACTTGGATGGGGCTGGCTAAAGGAACTTTTTATTGGCCTTTTTGTGGTCTTCCTTGTTTTATTCTTCTGCTGTTTTATTCACTGCCTCTTATTATATCTGCCTGCCCTAAGCATTGACTTCAACATGAGGCATATCCAGTGACTCCATCTGCCATCTCATTAACATGTCATCTGTCTCCCCATCATTGTCAGACTCCGATTCTACAGACCCTGTGACATAGTTCTTGATTTCTTTTATTTGTTTATAAAATTCATTTGCCACCCCTCTAGCATCCAATGACTCTTTTACAACATAAAAACATTGAAAAATGTTAAAATCTTCTATTGTAAAAATACAGTAGATAAAGATAAGATGGCAAAGAAGGGAGCCGGATACATTGGGGGTGGGTGGAGGTGGCATTGAAGTCAATGGGTCCCCAACTTAAACCATTTGACACAGCCAGGTTTTAAGGCTCTTTTGAAATGTCAGGAGGGTGGGAGCCAATCTCACCTTGGGGGTGGGGGGCAAGGTGATTGAGAGGGCAGGAGCTATGGCAGAGAAGGCTCTTCTGGATTTATGACTAATTGAACCTGGAATTATAGTTGTAAGTCATACCAGTTGTTAAGCAGATCACCATGTGACTGCCAATTTTACAGTCTTTTTTGAGATGGTTGTTAAGCAAACATGGTCATTAAGTGAATCCATTTCCTTCAATGGGTGGGGTTTTTTTGCAAGAAACTAGAAGTAAAAGCTGGTTTCTGGCAAAAAAAGGTAGTAAATTGTAGCCACTTGACCGTGGGATGTAGAAAATGGCTATAAATGTGTGAAGGTGACCAAGTATACAAAATCTGATCACATGACTGGAGGGATGGCCATGACTGGAGGGTCATAAGTAGCCCTGGGGAGGTCCATCATAACTTTGAATGGTCTCTATGTGACCAAATCAAGGACTACCTGTACTTTTATATATACCAAACAACTTCAAACGTTATGCAAATCTGTCAAATAATAATTCCAACCCCAAGTTCACCCTCTTTCCTTTTTCTCCTGAAAATAATAACTTTTTAAAAAAAGAAACTAGTATCCCCCAAAGCAACCAGTATGATACTTGACACCCTTCACATTTCTGATTGTCTTATTTCAAGGTTCACAAATAAAACACTGCAGTGTAGCCCCAGATTTCTATCAAATGTAACAAAAAAAATATTTCTTAGTTTGAGAGAAGAAATGCAAAGCTTTTAATGGCATGCATGGAAAAAAGAAATTCGAGCATATAGAAATTTGGTTTTAAACAAAGCTGTTTCACAATAAGGGAACCAAATTCATTTTTCATTGAGCCTTGGGGAATAAACTATATAATACTATAAAGTAACAAGTGAGACTTCTTAACAGAGTTCTTCTATTTTGTTTTATCTTTTCTACTCCCACAAAGAGGAAATCTTTGTAGCAAGATTGTAGCTCCTAAAGAAAACATCAAGGGAACATCCATCATATTGTTTTGAATTAATATTCATAACTCTTCCTTTATGAGTCCTTTTGAAAGTATAACTTTTCACATGTGCACTTAATAATCTGTGCCACAAAAAAATGTTGCAGCATGTAACTATATTTTATGATGATCAGATTGGGAGAGAAAAAGTATGTTGCGGTACACTTTGAAAGTATGTGTGTTAATGAAGTTCCTGTGGCATTTTGAACTAAAACAAAGGGGTCTTTTGCATAATTCATAAGTTAAGAATATTAGCATGAACTAACCAAGATTTTTTTATATTTCTGGTGCTTTGAAATGCTGCAGATTCTTTGCAGCTTGGCCTATTGCATAGTGTATACCAATATTCAGGGGCATTCATTGGACTAGGGGATTACAGACTGACAATGTATGTCAGAATGTTGCAATGCCAACACTTTTCCTTAGATATTTGTGTACAACATTGCAATGATTGTATGGAAGGGCATTGTTTCCTCTTTCTCACGCAGATATTTACATTATTACTAAGGAATGATGGGGTTCATACAGCGAATACAGGTAGGAGCTGAGCACACAGCACTGAGGGGAGCCTGTTCTGATCTTCAGGGTGGAAGATGTAAAGGACCCATCCTTACTGTTTCTAGATGATCCATCAGGAAGTCTTTGATCCAGTCACAAGTGAGGGGAGGAAAATTCAGGTCAGTCAGCTTTTCAATGAGAATGCCTGGTAAAATGGTATTAAAGGCTGAGCTAAAGTCTATAAAATTTCTCAAGGTGTCTTAGTGCAGAGCAGTGGTGATGGTGTCCCCTGTCAACCTGTTGCTTCTATAAGCAAGCTGGTATTGATCGAAATTTAGTGGAAGGCAGGACTTGAGATATTGTAGGACCAGTCTCTCAAAGCACTTCATCACTATAGATGTCAGTGCAATGGGTCTATAGTAATTCAGGCTGTTTATGGCTGCTTTCTTCAGAACTGGGATAATTGTGGCTGCTTTCAAGCATGATGGGATTCTAGTCAGTTGCATGGAGATGTTAAAAATCCTTGTCAGGACCCCTGTAAATTGGTCAGTGCAGGTTTTTACCACTTTCCCCAGCTCTCACTTGATGTTTATGCAGGGTGAGTGGCTGGAGGTTAGAGGGCCTTTGGGCTAGAGCCACAGAGACAGGTCTTTCAGGGGTGGGATCCTACCGGCATAACAACCAGTTCGCTTCACACATGTACAAACATATAGTACAACATCCCTCACCTGATGTTTCTGAAAGTATGCTGTCTGTTTTTCCCTTCCCAGAGGAATGCATGCCACCCCAACTGCAAGTAATGGCTCTTTTATTGCTGAGATTAATCCAATCTTTAAGCCATGTTGCGACTGCCGCCTGGTAATATAATTCAAGGTCCGGAAGTCTGAATCCTCCCTTGCACCTGCTGTCTTGCAGAAGTTTAAATTTTATCCTGGGTTTTTTCCTTAATCAAATAAATTTCACTATTTTTTTGTTCAGATTATCAAAAAAAAAATCCCTAATTTTACCGCACCATTTGAAACAGATAAAAGAGTTTTGATAATATACTCATTTTTATAGTCGCCATCCTTCCCAACAGTGAGAATTGTATTTTTGCCCAGTTGTCCAATTTTTTTTGTATTTGCAATATTATTTTATCACAATTATCTTCTTTTATCGAAGAGCATTTTGCCGTGAGCCAAACTTCTAAGTACTTTACTTTTTTCACTATCTGCATCCCTGATTCACATTCTAATTCTTCATTTTGACTCTCAGTAAGATTTTTAGTTATTATTTTAGTCTTTTCTTTATTAATTTTAAGCCCTGCTACCCTTCCAAATTCTTCTATTTCATGAATTAGTATACTACCCATCTCTATTGGGTCTTCTATAATAAATGCCATGTCATCTGCGAAAGCTTGTACTTTGTATTCTTCTTTTTAAATAATCAATCCTTTTATTTCCTGGTTCTGCCTAATTTGGGTCAACAGTACTTCTGCTGATAGTATGTATAAAAGTGGGGCTAACAGGCATCCCTGTCTTACTCCTTTATTTATGTTCAAGTCATCTGTTGTTTCTCCATTCAGTATCACTTTTGCGGTTGGTGTGATGTATATTGTTTTAATGAACCCTACAAAATTTTCACCAAATTGCATCCTACTCCATTGTTTAATAAGGAATTGCCAATTTAAGTTATAGAACGCTTTCTGTGCATCCAAAAATATCAGTGGCTTTTGTTTCTTTGAATGAGCCTCATAATATTCTAGGACATCCATGATCAATCTTGTCTTATCTCTTATCTGTCTGTTTGGGAGGAATCCGTTTTGGTTGGGGTGTATGATTTTGTTTAATGTTTTCTTTAGTCTTTCAGACATTATTGTAGCCATAATCTTATAGTCTAAATTTAAAAGCAAAATCGGTCTATAATTTTTAATCTGCTGGGGGTCTGTATGTTCCTTTGGTATAAGTGTTATAAGTGCCTCTGTCCATGTTTTTTGGTATTTTTGCCTGTTCAAGCACCTCATTATATAAATCTAACATTATTTCCTCTAATGGCGCCTGAATTTCTTTGTAGAACTCTATTTTATTGTTTTTTTTCCAATTGCATCTTTCAGCTCCTTCATGGTGACTTTGTTGTTCAATATTTCCCTTACAGTGTCTGATATGATATTTTTAAAATAGTGTATAATGTCCTCTGCTAAGACTTCTTCCTGAGCATAAAGACTAGTAAAAAACTTTTGGGCAATACTTTTCTTTTTATCTGTCTGAAAGCATGGATTCCCATTCTCATCCTGCAGCACTTGTATTATTTTTTCCCTGTTTTTTCTTCAGTTTATGTGCCAGCCACCTCCCTGGTTTGTTTGCATTCTCAAAGTAATTTTATTTTGCCAATTTATGTTTCCAGGCCATTTCTTCTTGTAACCTTAGATTTATTTAATGTTTCACTATATCCCTTTCTCTTCTGATTTCTCATTGTGAGGATCTTTCTGCATTTTGACTTCCACTTCCTTCAATTACTCCTGCCACGCCATCTATTGTTTCTTCCTTTCCTTGTTTCTTTTAGCTGCATAAGCTATTGTTAGGCCCCGTATGTAGGCTTTTGCTGTATCCTACAGGTGTTGCAATGTTGTTTGCTCTCTCAAATTAATCTCAAAGAATACTTTTAATTCTTTTCCCAACATTTGGGTGTATTCTTTTTCTTTTAGTAGGCTTTTGTTAAAAGTCCATCTCACACTTTTCCTCTTCCCTTTCCCTTTCATTTTTATGGGGTTATGGTTGGCCCAGGTGTTTGACATGATTTCTATCTCCTCATTATCCTTTCCCAAAACCCAATTCCATCCATATCATGGCTATTCTCGACCACAATTTATGCAGGTTGGAGAAAAAGGTATACTGTCTTTCCTGAGGGTTTAGTTCCCTCCAAATGTCTTTTAGGTTCAGTTCTTGCACCATTCTGTCAAATGAGGTTGGAAGTGTTCTCATCTTCTTCTTATTTTTCTTACTCCTTATATAATCTTTTTCTATATCGGACACTGCATCATAATCCCCTATTACACACACATTTTCCTGCTCTGTTTCTACTATTTTTCGATGGAGTTTACAATAGAATTCTTTTTGGTTTGTATTCGGTGCATAAATTATTGCCAACAATACTTTCTTGTGGTTCCCACTTGGCTTTGGCAAATAAAAAGAAAAGAGGTATTGCAATATATATAGAGGAATGGCTGAGACCAAGGTAGATTTATAGAGATGATGGATGGAAGGATGGAACATCCTTCCATCCATCATCTCTATAAATCTGCCTTCGTCTCAGCCATTCCTTTATTTATTTATTTATTTATTTTATTTTATTGGACTTATATGCCACCCCATCTCCGAAGACTCGGGGCGGCTCACAGTTAAAACATACAAATACAATAAATAATTAAAAAGAAATTAAATCACTATAAGGTCCAATAAAACCAAATTAAAAATTAAAACTGTCCCATGCCCCCGGTAAGGTAATCACAGCCCGACTTGGTCAAATAGCCAGGTCTTCAAATCGCGGCAGAAGGTGCGGAGGTCAGGGGCCAGGCGGAGGTCCAGAGGCAGTTGATTCCATAAGTCGGGGGCCGCCACAGAGTAGGCTCGCCGTCGGGGGACCGCCAGCCGACATTGGCTTGCTGACGGGACCCCGAGGAGCCCCTGCCTGTGTGCCCGTACAGGGCAGTTGGTCCCCGATATATATACTGCAATAGCTCTTTTCTTTTTATTTGCCAAAGCCAAGTGCAGTTTACCTAACTTGGGAAATTCTAGAATACCTCCATATTGTTTTGGAATATGAACCTCCTGCAGGCATCCAATATCTGTATTTTGTTTTTGGAGCTTTACCAATGTCTGTTTCCTTTTAGTTGGTGCCTTCATCCATTTTACTGTTTATATACAACAACTCTTGTTTCTTTCCTTCCCCTAATCTCTCTCCATGGCTTGATATTTCCTCCTTCCTCGTGGCCCTCCCACTCTCTTGGTTCTTGGTCTGACTCCTTTTCTTCTAATGTTTGTTCCTCTTGGCTCCTACTCTCCACCTCTACTCTCTTGTTCTTCTTCCATCCCCAGATATCGCTTGTAGAATTCCTGCACCTTGTCCAGCATATCAATTCTGGATTTTTCTTCTTGCCAGGATACCAGAAGTCCTTCTGGCATGAGCCACCTAAACATTATCCTGTTCTTGACCAATTGGGTTGATAGGAATTGGTAATTTCTCCTCTGCTCCCTAACCCTTCTAGATATCTGCTTCAGGGTCACCACCTCCTTTCCTTTATAAATCAGTGACTCATTTCTCGTTCTTCCATACAGCTGATCACTGGTTATTTTCCTTGCGAACCATACATGAACTTCTCTTGGCAGTTTATTTCTCCATGCATAATTTGTGTGTACTCTATATGCTTCATCTCAGCCACTGGTCTGGATACTTGTAGATAGAAATATGAGTCAGCAAACTGTAAGGTTTGAAATTCCTTTGTTCTTCTACGCACACAGCATTCGGCAAGAACAGATTAAATCCAAACCAGATTAGCACTGGGAGCATTTGCCTTCCAGTGTATTTTATTTCTTTACCCCACCCACCTAATTGCTTCTACCTCTGCCCTATGCTCCTTTCCCAATTACCCTTTCCTATTATGTCTAACTTCCTTTAAACCCTGTATCCTAATGAGCCCACTTGCCTATCATTGATTCCCACCTACTCCCCTTTCCCACAGCCTACAGTATGCACAAATCCCCCCCCAGGAGTTCAAACCTACAGCAGCGCTGAGTGGTGATTTAGGTTTTCCACCAAGGTGATTCCCTGCCCCCCCAGCCATCTCCTCCCAGCCAGGTCTTGCTTCTTTGCAGCCAAATCCTAGTTAATATCAGGGACTTCCCCATCCAGTCATCATCGGCAACAGAGCAACGTCAGGGCTTCCCCAGCCATTGCCCCTCAGCCATTGCCTCCCAGGTGATTCAGCGACTCATGAGAACGTCAATTCTTCCAGGAGTTAACATGCCATGGCTGTCAAGTGTCGATACGGATGGAGCCTGACACTTCATCTATATCCTTCCGGAACTCCTATAGATCTTTCTGGAGGGCACCAGCTATTAGTTCTGCCATGAGGTTAGGTAGATTTTCTTCTCTGTCTTCGATCACATTCTGAAATCTTAGGTAAAATGCCAATTTTTCCATTTCCAGGTGGACTATTGCCTCCTGAAGGTCCTTAGGCCATCCAATTTTGTTCTGTCACTTCTAATTTCTTCTCCACTTGCTCAGTTCTAGCTTCAACTGTTTTTATTTTCTGCTCATTCTTAACCATCACATCTTGCATTGTTCCAATTTTATCATCCAATTTTCATATGTTGGTTTTCACTTCTCCTATGTCATTCTTCAATTCACTCGTCAATTTCTCATGATTTTTTTGCTATTAGTTCTTGTGTCCTCACCATCATTTCTTGCATCATGTTTAAGGTTGATTGTACAGTCTGTAGCTTTAGGGTATGAGGAAGATATTGTCACTGTTGTCTTCTTTCCAGTTTTCATGGTTGTTGTCGTCGTTGTCATTTTCAAGGTTCTAAGGAGACCCTTCCAATCTACCATAGAGTAGCACACTTAGGATTGCCCCTCATCTTATCTTGTCTAATGTACTATTTAGTTTGAGTATTTTCCACTCCCTGATTCTCTATATTACTTATAGTCTTTGTAATTAATACTATGTCACGGTTGATTAATAAAACTTTTTTACCACATACGTTGCACCATAGGGTATTGTCTATCATCAATATTCACTAATAAATTACAATCAATTAATAACCTTCTACGTCATCTTTAAGATTATGATATTATATAGAGTATGAAATATTATCTATGTCTCAGCTGCTCGTTGGGTCCACTGTGATGAAAAGATCACTCATTTTGAACACACAATGAGGTTTTTATTTCTTTCCAAGCAGAAAACAGCAAGCAACAACCAAGCAATATCATTTAAAGTCAGCTCTGGGCTTACCTCAACCCAAGGGTGTATTTATGCCTGCACAACTACATGATTACATCTCCCAACATCCGGTTATCTTTGTTTCACCAGCATCCAGGATTACCATTAAAGTTTCAGATTTGTTCAAATTATCTATTTTTAATTGCAATATCATAAGCCATCACCACCACCATAACGACCACCAACCCTCACCCACAATGTCCCACGATATCAGTTGGATCTGTGCTCCATCCGACAATTCCACACTTGTTAAACTCTTTCTGGGTTTCTCTACATGGTTTGTTGTCGCAAATCATATACGCATCATCAATCAGCGCCTTGGTAATTATATTCTGGGGAAAAGCAGCTAGTCCACATAGTTCGAAGTGAGACAATGGCAAACAGTCCCACATGATGCCAAACAGTCCAACACAGCCTGATATGAGGCAACTTGACAGCCAGATGAAGCCCATGTGAGTTGATACCCACCGCACAACATCGCAGGAGCATGGAAGCGTGGGTGGATCTGTCGCGAGTCACCGGAGGGATGTAGGATCACAACAGGCGGCCCCCTCTACCAGGATCCAACCTGTAAAATAACAACAAATTAGATTGACAATAAATTATTCCGGGGTCCTGGGTTTATCAGGATATTTGATGTGAAAATGCTGTATCAGTCTATCTGCACATATATCTGCAGATTTTACCCATGATGCTTCCATTTCAGAATATCCCTTCCATCATACAAGATATTGAAGGGTTTTCTTTCTCACTCACGAAAGCATCTTATCTATTTCAACGTGATCCGTGTCCATGGGTGGTGAAGGAGCTATGGACTGTGGTGCAACTTCATAATCGAACGATTTCAGCAAACGTGTGTGGAAAACAGCATGTATGCGCTCCAATATCATTGGCAATTTCAACTTTACTGTTACGGGATTAATTACTCTTGCTATTTGAAATGGGCCAATGTATTTGGATCCCAACTTCCTACTGTTTAATTTTAATTTTATATATTTTGTGGAGAGGTACATGCGGTCACCAATTTGGAATGGCTTATGGTCTCATCTGTTTTTATTTGCCTGGGTCTTATATTCTTGTGCTGTTTTTTCTAGTGCTTTCCTTATGTTAATCCAACATCCTTGTATATTTTGTGACCATGTCTGGACACTAATAGGGTCATCATCCTTACATTGTAATTCCGGCATCGGGATGAATTTGATACCATTAACTATTTGGGCTATAGCCTATACTTTTGTGTATGGCATTATTGTATGCTATTTCTGCAAACAGCAGCAAATCGGCCCAGTCGCATTGCTGGTAGGACACATACGACCATAAGTACCTTTCCACCATGGCATTAGTTCTTTCAGAAGCTCCACTGGTACTGGGATGGTATGCTGAACTAAGTCCTTGAGATGATCCTAATAGATGGATAAATGCCATGAAAATCGTGCAGTAAATTGCACTCCCCTATCCAATATTATCCGTTTAGGTGTCCCATGCAGTCAGTAAACACATCTGATAAACAAACCTGCCAATTTTCTTGCTGAGGGTAGTCCCATACAAGGGACAAAATGAGCTTGTTTGGAAAATAAGTCTATAACAGTCCATATCATGGCATACCCCTTACTATTTGGAAGTTCAACAATGAAATCCATGGCAATGTCCTGCCATGGACATTGGGGTTCTGATACAGTCTGCAACAAGCCCAACAGTTTCCCAACTCTCAGTTTTGATATAGCACAAATATGACACTTTTTGATATATTGCTCTATATCTGATCTCATGTTGGGCCACCAAAATTGACATCTCATCAGGTGTACAGTTTTCAAAAATACAAAATGCCCGGCTTGTTTAACATCATGACATTGGGCCAGTATATACTCTCTACACCCAGATGGTACATATATCTTATACCCTTTCCAGGTTAATCCATCCTTATACAGGCAGATGGTTCTATTCTCTTTGAGCCACTCATCCTGTTCTGTAGCTTTTTGTGATGTCTTTCTCCTAATTTCCTTTATCTGTATCACCTGCTTTTATCTTTTATCGAGTCATCAACAATAATCGGCTGAATAATATCCTCCTGGTCCAAATTATACTGAGGCAACTGGGACAAGGCGTCTGCCATAAAAAATTCCCCAGCACATAACGTAACCTGAATCTGAAGCGCTTAAAGTATAAAGTCCATCTGACTTGTTTGGGGACAGCTTCCTGGGTTTCTGCAAAGCCTTCAGGTTTTTATGGTCAGTCCATACTTCAAATGGTTCTTTTATCCCTTCCAATAAATGTCGCCATGTACTAAGGGCCCATTTCACAGTGAATGCTTTTTTCCAAATAGCCCACCCCCTTTCTGTAGTGGTAAACTTTTGAAAAGCAAAGGTCATGGTTGTAACTGTTTGTCATCATTCCTTTGCAGCAACACAGCTTCTACAGCTACGTCACTGGCATCTGCCTGCACAACAAAGGTCACCTGGGTGTTGGGATGTTGTAGAACAGGGTCCTGGAAGAATAAAGACTTTAAATTGTTGAACACTTGTTGACAGTTCCTGGCCATATAATAGGTTGGTTTGGCCTTGGCTTCATTGTTTGGTCTTTCGTTTTCAACAACTCTGTTAATGGTAATGCAATCTGGGAAAACTGGGGAATGAATTGTCTGTAAAAGTTCGTGAAGCCTAAAAACCTATGCAATTGTTTCTGTGTTTTTGGAGCCTTCCATTCCAATACTGCCTTCACCTTAATAGGATCCATTTCTAGGCCCTTGTTGGATATTCTATACCCCAAATAGTCCAATGATGTGCAATGGAATTCACACTTGGACAATTTTACATATAGTTTAGCATTGAGTAACTTAGTTAGGACACTCTACACTAATTCCACATGTTCTTCCATTGTCTTTGTGTAAATTAAAATATTGTTCAGGTACACTAGCACCCCACGGTACAAGTGTTCATGTAACACCTCATTGATAAGTTGCATAAATACCGCGGGGGCTCCCTGTAGTCCAAATGGCATAAAGTTAAAATAAAAGCTATCGAGAACAATTGAATGTAGTTTTCCACTCGTCCCCAGACCATATTCAACAACAATCAACAATCAAATCTTTTTTTCAAAACTTCTCCTCTTCCGCCAGTTCCACTGTCCAAAAGCTCAAAATTGTTGTCTCTCCCTTCTCTTTTCTCTCAGTCTATTAACCTGTCAATCTCTCGATGTCACTGTTCACTCGTTCTTTCCGCCATAATCACTCCTACTGCCAAATTGCCTCTTGCCTCTCTGCCTCGGTTTGGAGCCTCTCCTCTCTTCCTCCACAACTGCAGGTCTCCCAATTGTCCAGAAGAATTTGGTACTTTCCTTTTATCCCACTCCTCACTGTTACTCATGTTGCTTTTCATTCTTTGCTTCCTACTTCAATCAATCAGGCTGCCACGTCTCAAGAACGGATCTTGGAGACCGATCTCTTTCACACCAGTTTCCAGGATTACTTCTTGCAGCAGTGGGGCAACTCACCCCATTGCCTCCAAATCTCCTTTCTATTGCTGGTCCCTCCAGGATCCAACTTCACCCTTACAGGCCACCGGTCATGAAAATTCTGGCATTCAGAACGGAGCCCCATTCCTCTGCACCACTCCAGTGTGGCACCACCACTGGAAGTCTCCATGTCTCTGGATTATTTAAAATAATCAAATAGTCAACAATAAATAACAAAACAATAAAAGAAACTTGTTTAGGTAAACAGATTTGAACATGTCTTCATTTAGCTCACTTTTCACTATCTCACCTCTTTCTTGCACCCCAATAAAATGGCTAATTATTGCTTTGGTTATATATTTCACAAAGCCATTCAGCATCATGCAATGGATTATGCAGTGAAGAATAAACTAATCACCATAGTGATATCTCAAGTCACCTTGAAACACTTTCAGGTGCAGCTAATGTTACAAAAGCTCTGATGTAAATCCTACCAGGTTCTCCATGGTGAATTTGTTTCTTTCATTTTCCAATGAACAATGGCTGCAGTGAAGGGTTTTTTTCTTAATATACGCCATCCAGGTAATTCAATTAACCCTAAACAGTGAGCAAATCTAATTGGTGTGGCATTTGTAAAGCAACAGTGAATAATGAGCCAATATGTGTTACTGCCCCAGTAATGTTAGTGCACATTAAGTTAACAAATGGAGCATTTACAATTCTGTTCATGGTTCTATTGTAAATGTAGTATCACTTAAAATTCTTGGTATTTCTTGCTGCTTTAGCACTTGCAGTGTAGTCTTTCGAAGGAAGCACAATGGAGATCTATTTTTTCCAGCAAGTCCTTCAATGACAACACTTTCGATAAATGGTTGCTTGCTTTGATGAGTAACAACATTCTTTGAATCTGCTGTTGTGGTTAAGAAAGTAGATGTATTTACAATACTCTTTCTGAATTTGTGCTTCACATTCACAGTTGAAGTTTTAGATTTTATTTTTTCAATAATGGTTTTTAGCTGTTAATTAGAAAACTAGGATTATAGAATGTAAAGTCATTTGCATGTCAAACTTTAATTTGGGAGTTTTTATGAAAACATCTACCCAACTTCCTTGGCAACAATGAAGAATGGCTTTCCTTTGCCTTCTTCCACGGTATTGTTTTAAACTTCTAGTCCATTCTACAGCTTTAATATTTTCAGATAAATTTATACTGAAGTTCTAACCAAAGCTGGTCCTGTTTAGTTTGTTTAGATACTACGAGCTCCATAATAATGCCTGTTCTGTTCTAGGAATTGGCTTGTTCCTGCCCATGTAACAACTGACTTTTAAAAAAAGGAGTGTGGGAAGCAGCAAGTATGAACAGTGTAATTTTAAAAGTTGCATGCATACAGAGTTATTAGCATTAGGAAACATGCTCTGACAACCCAAACGTATTCTGACAACCCAAACTTATCAAACCACCATTTGTCCATCCTAAGTGACTGGTAAAAACAGCTCCCCTTAAGAACCAGATCAAGAGTATAAATGACTTTAAAGCAGTTAGTCCAGTTTAACGATTTGAACAAAACAATTAAAAGACAAGCAGTGGTAGGTGCAAGCATTTTATATTGACTTGTTGGTTTGTTTGTTTATTTATTTGTTTGGATTTATATGCTGCCCCATCTCTGGGGGGACTCGGGGCAGCTCATATGCAAACACAAATACATATAGCAGTACCAACTACAATAACACGTTAAAAATCAACATAGATGTTAAAAATCAACATAGAGCATAAAGTCCAGCAAGAACATTAATTAGACATTTAACACATGTGAACACCAACCAATGACACAACCTATGCCCACAGAAGAAGCAGATTGACATACAGTTGTTTCTGCACACACAAGGGAGGCTTCACTCAATTGATGGCAACCACTTCAACGAACCGCAGAAAGCAAGAGTTCTTGTGAAGCAATAAAACCCTGAACATGCTTTTGGATCAACTTAGTGACCCATAGCTAGTATATGTCTTGCACTTGCAGAAGAAGGCATCTTATGGCTATGATTTGCTGTTGGATTACTCAGTACTGTTTGGTCTCACATTCCGAGTATCCAGCATCAAGAAACAGCAAGCAACACAGTTTTGTTTGAAGTGTTTTATCCTGGAAAGCATGAAAACTCAGCACTGAGTGACATACAGACAAAGTCAGTACTAACCTCAGCTTCTCTTCTGCACCTTAAATCCCCTAGCACACACCTACCCCACTCCCACAGCTTCCAGACACTGAGAACACCCTGGAATCTTCAGCCACATCCAGGGGTGGGATCCTTCCAGGATAACAACTGGGCAGGGAGCATTTACCTTCTCCAGCTGACGAGTGGCACTCAGCAGTGCTGTGCAAAGCATCTGAGGAGGTAAAAACATAGGATAAAGGACAGCCTAGAGCTGGGCAGGTGGGTGGGTCAAAAGAGGACCAGATGGTTGTCACAGCAAACTGTTCAGTGTCAGCTGCTCTTCAGAACTACCGGTTCTATAAAACCAGGCCGAACCAGTAGCATCCCACCCCTGACCATGTCTAGGCTGACACTCTGCTGCTAGGCTGCTTTCAGTGCTGCAGCTGATCGGTGCTTTTCTTCCCAGCTGGTCAGCTCCAACAGCCAGCTGCCTATAAGCATGCAGCAGTGTCACATCCTCCACCCGGTGCCCTGTACCCAGCTGCTCTTCAGCCAATACATTTGCCACCTCCCAGCTGATCAGCCTGGTGCTGCAGCCTCCCCTCCCTGAATGGCAACCCCAAGACAGCTTGCTGGAGGCTTTCCGTTTCAGGGTTTGACATCTAGACCCATTTTGGAAGGTGTTCATTCTGAAACCCAGGCACCTATTAGTTCTGCCAATGTAATTGTCTCAGCAATTACAGACAAATTGATAAATACAATGGGTTTTGGTGCTGATAGGTTATACTTGCTTGATTGATGGTAATGGTAGCCTCTGGGTTTGATGCAGTCCATGAAGCTCAACCATGCTAAACATTAATTCAATTAGGGTGTTTAGGCATCATGTCATTAGACATGCCATTTGATCCCCCTTGAACAGCAGCTCAATAAATACTTTCTTTTTACTGGCAATTGAAGCTTCCAGCTTTGGGTCTCTTGCTATACTGTGTCTGTCATTGAAGCAATTTGGGTAACCATTTGAACAAAGTGTTTGAGTTAGAAATTCCACTTCTTTTAAACAATCATCAGTTCATATTCTGTGTGCTTGTGTGAACACTGCCTGTACCAGCACAGGTTTGTGATTGATTGGTGTGAAACTTGAAAAGTTCAGATACTGGCCAGACCATGTTGACTTCCTATACACCATTTTTAAATACAACCATCACTCCTTCGGATGATCAATATATCCAAAAAGGGCAACTGTTCATCAACTTCATACTCAATGGTGACTTTCAGGTTGGGGTGACAGCTGTTTAAATGATCCACAAGGTCATCAATAGTCTGTCTTGATGGACAGAAGATCAATTTATCATCCACATAACATCTGTAATAAGACAATCAAGATATGTGGTCATTGACAGTGATTCAATCATATACATGAAAAAGACTGCTACGATTAGGCCTAGAGGGCTTCCCATGGCAACCCTATCAATCTGCTGGTAAGACTGATCAAGAAACCAGAAATGAATATTTTTGGTACAGAATAGCACTGTCTGTTTTATGATGTCTATTAGTATATGAATTGATACCTGGTTAAATTCCACTAAGGTGCACATATAGTCAACTGTCTTGTGAAGTGGGATGTTTGTGAAAAGAGACTAAACATCCATAGCATCTTTTTGTACATTGAGGACATTCAACTCATTAAGTTCAAACAAATCCTTTACTGTTGTTTAATAAGCTTCTCTCTTACAGACACCAACATGCAACTTCATGGTAAGTAGAGTTCAACATAGCTAGGATGGGTCTGACCAGCATTCCAGGCATGTGCATTTTTGGTAGTCCATGAAATTGTGGCATCATGGGTCCATTAGATTTTAAATTATTGTAGGTTTTCTCATTAATAATTTTGGACAGAAGCATCATCTCTTAAGTATCAACATATTCTAGCTTCCATCGTGCAGGTACTTTCAGATTTATCGACTTTTCAGAAGTTTGTCGGATCATTCAAGATTGAAGAAACTTTCTGTTTGTATGTTTCTTTGTCTAGCACAACAGCTCCAGAGCCTTTGTCGGGCTTTAGTATGACCACATCTTTCAACCTTAATTTACGCAATGCTTGTAGATGTTTTCTCTAGAGTGCACATTTGTCGAATGACTTTATTTGTAGGTCATGAAACAAAGTAACAGTAACTGCATCTGTTAAAGTAAATGCAGTAGGGATTATCCCCCTCCCTCAAATGGTACAGTCTCCAGCATCACTCCTCAAGGCCCCTATATCAGTACAGTCAAGCTCACTATTTGGCATCAGGGTTCCTGATACACTAACAAAACCTTTTACTTCATCTGACTAATCAGAATGAGGTAACTTTTAAACTAGCTATCCTGAAGAAGGAAAGTTGAAAAGTAGGTGGAGTCTTTATAGACAATAGCAGCATCTCACATCTGTCCTTAACCATAGGCTTGCATTTTTCCTGCCTTTAATACCCAACTGGGAGCAGATATGAACTCATACAGAGCTTTCTTTCATATCATTCCAGATTTCCATAATAATTAAATCAACTCTTTGTTGCTATTTCTGAGAATCAAATCAATGAGATAATATCAATAAGGTCTTGATCTTAAATTGATAAAGAGAAACATCAAAGGTCTATGGTAGCTTGATTGAACTCCCCAGATTATCCTGCTATATAGAGGAAGGAAAAGTAGGAACCATTATGATCAGGAAAATGCTGTCCCACATTATTATAATATAGCCTTTACTTTCCCTCACCAACTTTTAGGTCAAATATGAGTTCTTGTCATTCTCACTCATCAAAGAAGTAACTGGTAGTCTTTAGTAACTGCATGTACTCTGACTTGACCCTTCCTTTCTGATCCAGTTGCTACTATAACTTATATTCACTAGGAAAAGCTTGTATGGTGGAATAACTGTCTGAAGGAGAGGAGGCCTTTCTATGGGGATTAAAGAGACATTCCAGCTTAGAGTCTGTTTGGGGATAGAAATGTCCGATGCTAGGGTCTTAGGTCTATGTCTGCTGTTTCTCAAGAGAAGGCAAGATTCTTATAATATAGGTGATCAGCAATAAAGTCTACTTGGGTCTATTTATGAAGTGGTTCTAGTTGCTTGTGCTTGACAGCCAAAAATACTCCAAAGGGAGGGTGTAAAGGAGAACAACTGGAGCTCCTTCTCCTCTCCCCATTTCCTGTCTCCTCTCAGCCCAGGAATTGTCCAGCAATAAGCCAAAATGGCACATGCATGATGCAACTTCTCTTGTGTTATCTACTTGCATGCAGGCATTCAACCCAAGTATCTAAGTCATGATGTATTGTTTTCTTCAGCTTATACCCAACTCTGTTTCTGCAGATCCTTGATACTTTATTTGATGGTGCTTTTATAATGCATGTTTTGCCACTTATCTCATAACCCCCAGGAATCTCCATAAGCCACCTTTCTGAGATAGAGAGGCCATGTTTTTGCAGATACTTGTTTAACAATCGGTCTAGCCACTTTAGTGGATCTGAATTCATTGAAATCTGATATGTTTGAATTTCAGATATAATGGAAGCATCCACATGAGCACATGTACACAGTGATATTGAGGAATTATTCAGAAGGATTTTATGAAACCTTCACCTTGAAATGATAATATTTACAAAGCAATAGTATGAGAATAAAACCTAATAAGCATTCTACTGTTTAAAGAAAGGTTTCCACCCATGAAATAATGGAAAACCTGTTGTCACTGCTCAGTGAATGACAGATCCAGTAATAAAAGTATTAAGACTTGTTATTTACTTTCAAAATATCAAGCAATTGCTGAAGAAGGCACTAAAGGGGTGGTGGTGTTGAGAGGAAAAAGGAGAGGAAAAAAACTATCCCAAGTATGAGTGAAAATATCTCATTTTCTAAAAGGTGGATGCATTTTGGACAAGATCCATCTATCAAGGGCACTGCCAGGCAAGACCATCTCAAAACTTTTACAATTAAATCCCTATGGCATGTGACAGGAAAACAAAGCCTTGTATTGCTTTTTATACAAGAAAGCCACCATTTATAGTACTTATTTTATCTCTGAAATGCTGAAGACAATGCTAAATAAACCAAATTCATAAACCATTTGTACGGATGAGAAATCTCCACTCTCATAGTTCAAATAATAAATTCCATCTCTTGAGAAAAAAGCCCCACAATGGCTTATCTTTTGTTAAATTGCTTACATATTTGCCTCCTTGCAACCAAATAATCACTTATGATGCCTAAACATTTTTACTCTTTTCTGAATGCCTACGACTGAATCCAATAATGTTTATTTAAAACAGCATGTACTGGATAAAACCTGTTCAGGTTGAAATCTGAACTCATTACAAACTTGCCTATAGAGAAAGAACAGGTACTCTAAATTCAAACATTAATAGGTATAGGTGGATTTTCTTTTAATCCCTGAAAAAAATGTTACTCTGTTCTTAAAAATAAATAAATAAAGTGCATGTCTGGAATAAGAAACTGGAAAAAAGCAAATGTGTTTTCTTATGGTGAATACAGCTAAGATGAAAACGAAAGGTATAAGGATCAGGGAGGGGGGAACAAAACTAATCTCCAGGACTCAAATCAATGTTAAATCTTCATTTTGTTCTGCAGGACTTAGGCTTTTCATTTCTTTTCACATCAGAAGGATCTCTTTACCACTCTTATTTCATTCTAGAATCTGAAACTATAGTTCTGATATACCTTTCCCATAGAAAGCTTCTATCAAATCGGCATATTTCCCAGATTCAACAAGACATTTCCTGTAGACCTGAAGTAGAGTAAGTTCTCTGCATGAAATTTGGATGTCCCCTCGGAGATGGGGTGGCGTATAAATCCAAATAAATAAATAAATAAATAAATAAATAAATAAATAAATGTAGACTGTTCATTGCACTCCTTCTCACTAAGTTCCACTGAACATTTTCTGGTCCATGTCAAACACAGTAGCAAACAGCCTGAAATCAACTGTGTGTAAATGAACACAAAGCAAAACTCCCTTCTTGTCTTTTATGGTCATTATCAGTGGTGGGATTCAAATTTTTTACTACTGGTTCTGTGGGCGTGGCTTGGTGGGCATGGCAGGGGAAAGATACTGTAAAATCTCCAGTCAGAGGTGGTATTTGCCAGTTCTCTGAACTACTCAAAACTTCTGCTACCAGTTCTCCAGAACTAATCAGAACCTGCTGAATACCACCTCTGGTCATTACCACAAAATTACCAAATTTTCAGACTGTTTAATGCTGAGGCATTCCATGTCTCTTTGAAGCAGAGCCACCTTTCTTTTATCTGATCATTATTTGGCACTCCATTGGGTATTATGTGCTGTAAACAATGAGAAGCAGAGTTGACAGATAGATGAGATCCAGTGGTGGGCTGCAACTGATTTAACAACTGGTTTGGTGTGTGCGTGCATGCGCAGCATTAAAAAAACACCCATTTTAAGCTTAAAAACATACCTTCTATGTCAGCACTGGTGAGTAAAACAGCTGAGGCACGTCAATCTCCTGTGCCGCAGGAATCAGCTGAGCTAAAAACCAGGGAAATATAGGACAGGAAAGGGCAGGAGTGGGTGGGTGGGGCCAACTGCTCACCGGAACTATTGGTTTGCTAGAACCAGTCCAAAGTGGTAGCAGCGCACCACTGATGAGATCTATTCCAAAGCAATGCGTGGAAAACCGTAACTTAAGTCCAAAACAAGCAAAAAAAATATTGATTCCTGGTCTGGTGTACCTGATGGAGCTGACACATACCAGCTCCATGTTTTCAGTGTACCTGAGCAATGCTTCCAGAATCTCAATTCCTGTTGTGGTATGCTTAATAGGTATCAGTTGTACAAACTCAAAAATATGAATTTACTCCATATACAAAACCTGCAAGCTGAGTGATGTCTTTGGTGTCTCTACTCTCACTTGTTGAGATTTTTTTTTCAGTAGTTCTTTAACGATTTTTCAGATCCACTGGTGTTTCTTCTATTTGTTGTAGAACTGTTCTTGAAGAGAAACTGATGTTTGAAAATATACTTCTTTTCTTGGGGTGCAGAATGCCTGTAACTGACATCAAACACTCACAAAATCTCCATCAATGAAAGGCTTCAAGTTTTCTCCTATCACTTTGGACACCACATAGTTGGCTTTCCAATTCCAGCCTTTATTGCTAGAATGCCATTTTTTTTCAGTTTAAGTTTATGAAATTCATCTTCCTTTCTTTGCCCATTAAATTGACTGAACATTGGCTCTTTTGTCTCACATTGCTGCTTGATGTTGAACTCCTTATTCACAGCCACATTAATTCAAATTAAGTTGTAAAGTGTAAGAGCAGCAGTCAAAGAGCAGAGTGACAGATGTAATAAAAGAGAAGCCCCAAATGCAGAGGACAAGGCAAATGAATGGGATAGCTTTCTGTCACAAGGTAAGCTTAACAGAATAACAGTTGAAAGGACTCTGGAGGTCTGCAGGAAACCCTACATCATTTCACACAAATGGTTGTCCAATTTCTTCATAAAAACCTTCAGTGTTGGAGCACCCACAACTTCTGGCAAGTTATTCCACTGATTAATTGTTCCAACTGTCAGGAAATTTCTCATTTGTAGGCTGGCTCTCTGTTTGAATAGTTTCCCTCTGTTGCTTTTTGTTTTGCCTTCAGGTGCTTTTGAGGTCTATACCAGAGATGCAATGCCACTGTAGCAGAGTAGAAAATGGGAAGTGGGAAGATTCAAACCAATCATTTAAAAATGTATGAAACCAATACTGTTCCCCTAATCTGCAACCGAAAATCTAAATGCTTTTTTATTTTTATTTCTATATATAAATTTCATACACCCACACCCACATATGTATCCCTTTTTTATTCTAAAATGCAACCCACAAATTTTTGACTTTCAATCATTCTTGGGATAATACTTTTACAAACTTTTTATCCTTAAGTAACTCATTTTCAGCAGGAGTTTTTAAAAACCAGCTCAGAAAGATTAATACGATCTTTGAATCCTAACATATCTTGGTTTGATTTTCTAATCTCTTTCAAATGATGTTTGGGGTAGGGTGGGATGAGATGGAGGATAAGACATTTCTTGATGAAATAACAAATCATTTACTGTTGAATAATATTTAAAACAGTGGTGGGATTCATTTTTTTTACTACCGGTTCTGTGGTCATGGCTTGATGGGTGTGGCAGGGGAAGGATGCTGTAAAATCTCCAGTCAGAGGTGGTATTTGCCAGTTCTCCGAACTATGCAAAATTTCCGCTACCGGTTCTGCAGAACTGGTCAGAACCTGCTGAATACCACCTCTGATTTAAAATAAAAAATAGATGAATGATGATTGTAAAATCTTGCAGACCTCATCCATTTATCCCATACAGTTGGTTCACATGAACTGTTTTTGCAGTTATTTTTATAAACAAATACATTTCATTGATAAATATGTGCTTTACTTTTTGTCATTCCAGATGGAAAAAAAGTTCTTATGTTAATAATTTTTTATATTGGCTATGAAGACAAAAAGAAAATTAAAAAAAGAAAAGGAAAAGGAAAAAATGCAATAAAGGTGTATATAAAATACTAAAAAATTGTAAAGGTTTGATTTTTGAAGATATTGAATTTTCATCTTACAAAGTCATAATTGTCATTATCCTGTAAAAGTCCAGTTCAAAATCAGAAAGAAAATGCATTTCTTCAGTACAGGATTTTCAATCTGAGGTTGTAGGATTTTTTTCCCAGTTAAACTTCATCACTTTCTTTGCTATATCCCAATATATTTAAAGTTCCTCAGTGTTCAACAAATTCCAGATTTT
The DNA here is from genome assembly GCA_009733165.1 of Naja naja. Lineage (NCBI taxonomy): Eukaryota > Metazoa > Chordata > Lepidosauria > Squamata > Elapidae > Naja > Naja naja. Next base: position 143,895,396 of record CM019148.1, read on the forward strand.
CAGGATATAATTTAATCTTATATTTAAATATTTAAACCTTCTCTTCTGAATACTACACTGATAAATATACAGCTATTAAGATGCATCGGTCAAAGAACAAGTCCAAATCAAGTATATCAAAGTGTATGCAAGGTTCTTACATCTCTAACCTTTTTAAAAAATTGACATCCAGTCTCTTGATTATTTGCTGAAATGTCCAACAGTCAAGAAAAAGAATTTTTGATGAATTACTCTCAATTTAAAAGCGTAGGACTCTCATCTGCCATTCTTTAAAACACCAGACTGTTAATTTCTTCATACAGGATTTTCCAAGTCTTTACACCAAAGTTCTTGTAAATTATCGATCCTTAAATGAGAGATACCCTTAGTAGTTTATACAGCTGAAATTTTAAGTTTATATTTCATCAAATTCTTTTCCATGTGCCTTGTCTTTTAGGGCTTTCAAAGGCTAGCAATGCTTCAGATCAACTTCTTTGTTGGGGTTGTCCTGCATAATTCTTTTTTTTAAAATAAACTTTATTAATTTTACAACTAAAATAGACAAACAACAGGTACATAAATGTGAGAAAGGAAAAAGAAACAAAGAAAAAGAGTAGAAAGAAAAGTCAAGAAACAATTAAAAACAATTTCATCCTCGACAGTTTGTGGGACCTTATTTTTATCCTTATTTTATGCCCTATGTACAATTAATCCTTGATGCGAATATATGATCACTACTACAATTATAACGTATCTTCTTTTTACAGTTTATTGTGTAATCTATCTTTGATCTATCCATTCATACCAGCAGTTCCAGCTATCATAATACATTGATGTTTCTTTATCTTTTAATGCCAAAGTTAATTTGTCCATTTCTACACAATTTGATATTTTTTGAATAATCATTTTCTCTGATGGAACATGAGGTTGTTTCCAACATTTTGCAAAAGCCAATCTGGCCGCTGTCAAAATATGTACTATTGTATACTTCACTTTTGGGCGGAATTGTTTATTAAAGATCCCTAATAGAAAGAATTCTGGTTTAAATTCGATCTGTTCTGTTGTCATTTCTGTTAAGTTTGCATGAAGAGTCAGATGTGAGGAGTTCCAGCAAAGAGTTTATTAAGTGACTACAGCTCGAATAGACCCGTCCTGGCTTTCGGCTGCTTCTTATAGCCTGCAGCCGTAGCTGCCAGCCAATGGGAGTGCAGGGTTTCTTCCCGCACTATTTAAACCAATACCATTTGACATTTTACAAGAACAGTTCAAATAAACCAATAACATTCAAACCTACATACATAACACCCCTCCCCACTAGGTTCAGTCCATACCAAACCCCAACCTATCTAATGTATTCCTTTAAATAGGTGGGGCTCTTACGTCGTTGAGACCTTCGTGGTTCAGAAACTTTAACGTTCTCACCCAGTGAGAAGGGAAATGTGTCTACTGACATTTCCCTGTTGGGACTTCCTGAGGAAGAAGACCCTGTTAGACTGTTAGAATCTGGTCTCTCCTCCCAACCCATCTCCATTCCAATGTCAGCACCCAAGTCAGGTAGTGATGTGCAATCTTCCACTTCTAAGGATGGATCTTGGCTTTGTGACAGGGTTCGGGATGGTTCCGCAATGGCTCATGGGGTTGATTCCTGTTTGCTGATTTTCCTCCCCTCCTTCCCCCTGAATGGAACATCAGGGTGAGGGTTCCTGAGGGAACCTGGTTAAGTTTCAAGCCTGCTCCAGGGAGCCATCCTGTTTGGGGCCCGTGATGTGAGTTATTTCAGCAGGAAGCCACAAAGGTTCATATAAGGTTCCTAGCATAGACAGAATCTCCCACACTAAAAGAACGAACTTTGGAAGTGGAATCCAGTGGTGCGTTGGGTGCGTAAGTGGGATGAAGGCGGTCAAGGGGAGACCTAAGTTTCCTGCCCATCAACAACTCTGCTGGGGACAAGTTATTTGATGGGCTAGGAGTGATGTGTTGAACACTAAGAAGTTTTCAAGCTTCTCAGTGATGTCCCCAGGACCCAGCTGCTGAAGCTTCTCTTTGGTGAAGCGTACCATGCGTTCAGCCCGGCCATTGGCGAAGGGTGCCAGGGGCAGTGAGGGCATGTCTGATGCCCTGTTGAGCTAGAAAGGATTCAAAAATGTTAGATGTGAATTGAGGGCCATTGTCAGAAACAAGGACATCTGGTAACCCATGGGTGACAAATAATTTTCTGAGCTGCTTGATGACAGCCTCAGTTGTAGTGGATGTCATGGGAATTACCTCTAGCCATTTAGAGTATGCATCTACTAGCACTAGAAAAGTGTGCCCTCTTGTAGGGCCTGCAAAATCAATGTGGATTCTAGACCATGGGCCCCTAGGACATTCCCATTCCTGTGTGGGGGTGTGAGGTGGGGCAGGCCTGACTACCTGGCAATTGGGACAAGATGCTACCCAGTTTTCAACCATTTTGTCAATACCTGGCCACCATACATAACTCCTGGCCAAACCTTTCATCCTTACAATCCCAGGATGACCCTCATGTAACATTTCCAAAACCTCCCTTTGCAGTTTTGCAGGAATAACCACCCTGTTACCCCACAAAATACATCCTCTTAATACAGATAATTCAGTTTGCCTGGACTTAAAAGGTTGGGCAAGGTGAGGTAGATCTTGAAGAGGCCAACCTTTCTTAATCCAGCCCATAACAGGTGCTAATACAGCATCTTTGGTAGTTTCTCTGGCAATCTCAGCAGCATGGACTGGAAGCTTAGCCACGGTCTCCAGGAAAAAGGTGTGAGTTTCAAGTTCAAAGTCCTCCTTGTGGCAAGGTAGTGGGCAACGACTCAGTGCATCAGCATGTCCAATGTCCTTGCCAGGCCTGTGAATCAGTTTGTATGAATAGGCTGCAAGAAATTCAGTCCACCTCAGCATTCTTGGTGACAGGATATTAGGTGTAGGTTTGTCTCCTGCCACAATGCCTAATAAAGGTTTGTGATCTGTAACAATGGTGAATGACCTGCCATACAGATATTCATGAAATTTCTTAACAGCTGCAACAACTGCTAAAGCCTCCTTGTCCAATTGGCTATAATCCTCTCTGCTTTGGACAAAGTGAGAGTAAAATGCAATTGGGGCTTCCCTTCCATTGGGAAGCCTGTGACTCAAACCCCCACTCCAAAGGGGATGCATCACAAGTCAGAACAACAGGCAAATTCTCAGAGAATTGTATCAACACAGCATCAGACGTGATTAGTCTCTTAATACTGTTAAATGCTGACTGTTCCTTCCCCCAGATCCAAACAGCTTTCTTATCAAGCAAGCGATGTAAGGGCTCAGCAATAGATGCTTTGTGAGGTAGAAACATGTGGTAAAAGTTAATAAGTCCAAGGAAGGTTTGTAAATCTGCCTTGCATCGAGGTTTAGGGGCTTCCTTGATTGCTTTAACCTTGGCATCAGTAGGATGGATGCCATGCTTGTCAATCATATACCCCAGGAACTCAACTCTGTCTGTTTTGAGTTTACATTTGTCTTCCTTGACTTTTAAACCGCTTTTCTGAATCTGGTAAGGACTTCTCTGAGTCTTTCTTGAAGCTGAGTGTCATTTTCAGCAGAGATTAATACATCATCAAAATAAGGCACTACCCTGGCAGTCCTGCAACATTCTTTCCATAAGGCTTTGAAAAATGCCAGGTGCCACGCTTACTCCAAATTGTAGTCTTTTACATTTGAAGGCACCTCTATGAGTCACAATTGTTTGTGCCTCTGCAGTGGCATCATCAACTGTTAATTGTTGATATGCCTGAGCTAAGTCCAGTTTAGCAAATACTGTACCCCTGCCAAGGGAATGGAGCAGATGATGCACAACTGGTACAGGATATGCGCTCTGCTGCAGCGCATGGTTAAGTGTCCCCTTGTAGTCACCACAGATTCTCACTGACCCATCAGCCTTGACTGGTGTGACTATGGGTGTTTCCCATCTGGAGTGGTCAGTAGGCTCTAAAACCCCTTGAGCAATGAGCTTATCTAATTGTGCATCAATTTTTCCTTTAAAGCAAATGGGACCCTCCTGGGCTTTAAACGAATTGGGGGCACCTTGGGGTCTAGGCTGAAAGCAATAGGGGTCCCCATATACTTGCCCAGTCCTTCGCTGAAGACCTCTGGAAACTCAGACTTCAAGGACTCTTCCCAGTCAGAACTGCTCCGTGATGGATGCCAGTCACCTCGATGCCAAGTGGCTTGAACCACTCAAGTCCCAGCAAACTTGGCGATCCTTGTCCACGATGGTCAGGGGCAAACGTTTGGTGTGGCCTTTAAACTGCACGTTGAAATCTCTCGCTCCAACTACTGGAATCTTGTTCCCTTGGTAGTCTTTGAGAGTCAGTGCTTGCTTCTGGAAATGCTTTTTCTGAATTTTGGGAAAGAGTCTGTGGATAGTGTCCCATGACACCATAGATAAATAAGAGCCTGAGTCCACTTCCATTTGGCAAGGCCTTCCTTCAATAAACACCTTCACGTGTACTTTTCTGCTATTTAAGGGTGAAGAATGACCAATAATGATTGTTTGGTGAGTTTCATTCTTGCCATTTGCTTCTAAATTTCGCCCCATTTTTTCAAGGAAATTGTTGGGCTTAAAGTCTCTATCAGGAATTTTCTTCCTAACTGGTGGAGTTCTGGATGATTTGCAGACTCTGGCTATGTGACCCGTTTCTCAACGTAGGCAAATGGAGTCAAAGAACTTACATTCAGCGGGGTGGCCCCCACAGCCTCTGCAATAGAACCCTTGCCTGTTTTTCCCAGAGTCTTTTCTTTTCTTCTCCATTCTGAGTTTAAAATCCCTCCTCTGTCTCACTGCCATCAGAATCAGAGTCTATTTGTTCTAATGAGCTGTTGTGGATTTTTCCCCATCAGAATGGCTTGAGGCCTGTTAATCTTTTCATGGCCGCAGCTGAGGACTTGGTGGCTTCGCTGAAACAGCTTCTTCAATGGCCTCTTTAAAGCGTGATCTTAGGTTTCATTAAAAGTTTGCTTTGTAAGACCTTATCTTTTAGGCCTAAAACAAACCGATCACATGGCCTCTTCTAAGTTAGTAAAGTCACAAGCACCCCAATGTCCCTTAAACTTGCAAGTCATTAACATTCTCGCTTTCCCCTTGATCCCGACGGTAAAATTCATGTCTCTTAATGAGGCACGATACTTGTGGGGCGTAATGGGCTCTTAAAAGTTTCTCTAAATCGGGCCATTCCATTACCTTCAGCTCTGCTGCTCCATACGCCTTCGCCATTTTGAAGACTGCGGACCACAGTGCATGAGAAAGACCGCCCTCTTCCGTCTCTCGGGGATGCCGGCGAGATCGTTCCCCTCCAGGAACATGTGGAAACGATCCGCATCACGATTCCCAGTCTTCCGTCGCCGGATCGCGGTGCTGGGGGTGTTCAGCGCAGCCATCTCGCTCAGTTGCTTGTTCGTCATGTTGTCTTCTCTTCAGGGAAATCCCATCCTCGTCGCCAGTGTTAAGTTTGCATGAAGAGTCAGAGAGGAGTTCCAGCAAAGAGTTTATTAAGTGACTACAGCTCGAATAGACCCGTCCTGGCTTGGCTACGGCTGCTTCTTATAGCCTGCAGCCGTAGCTGCCAGCCAATGGGAGTGCAGGGTTTCTTCCCACTATTTAAACCAATACCATTTGACATTTTACAAGAACAGTTCAAATAAACCAATAACATTCAAACCTACATACATAACAATTTCCTCCAACCATTTTCTAATTTTCTGCCAGTATCTTTGAGCCTGTGTACAAGACCACCACATATGGAAGAATGTTCCCTCCTTTTTTTTGCATTTCCAGCAATTCGGACTCATGTTGGGGTGCATCTTCGCTAGTCTCGAGGGAGGAAAGTGCCATCTATAAAACATTTTATAGGCATTTTCCTTGTATGCTGCCGATTTTGTGATTTTATTAATTCTACTCCAAACCTTCTCCCATTCAGTTAAAGTGATACTACGTCCTATATTCCTACTCCAGGCTATCATGTTCCCTTTGACAATTTCTTTTTTTTTTAATTACATTCTTCCTCTAATTCTGTCTCAAGTAGGTAATTATAAAGTTTTGTTATATATTTTTTCTCTGGGCCTAATTGAATTTTGTCTAGTTTGCTGAAGTTTATTATTGATTCCAAATTCTTTCTTATCCTGTTTGTATCTACTCTGGACTTGCAGATATGCCCTTCGATCAATTTGTACTCCCTAGTCTTGAAGATCTTGCCACAGTTTCAAATTTACTTGCATATTGAATAGATCCTTATATTTAATCATCTTAGTAATGTCCAGATTATTTGGATGAATCATCGCCTCCATTGTTGAAATCCAGATCGGTATCTTTAAATAGTGTTTTTTCCTTATTTTCTTCCAATTAGTCAGTAATGAATCTCTAATTAGGTGTCTTTGGAAATATCTGGCTAGTTTTCCCGATATCCCATAAAAAAGCATGCCACCCCCTCTGTAAGTTGTGGCCTTTTAGAACTAATATTCTCTTATTAGTTAAATTCACCCATTCCTTCAACCATACTAAGGAGGCCGCACTATAGTACAACTCCCAGTTTGGAAGTGCCATCCCTCCCCTGCTCTTCATATCTTGCATTGCCTTTAAATTTATTCTCGGTTTTTTCCCTTGCCAAATGAATTTTGCAATTGTCTTGTTGAGTTCTTCAAAATACTTTTTGTGTACTTTAATTGGTATCGTCTGAAATATATAAAGGAATTTTGGGAGAATAGTCATTTTAATTGTAGCAATCCTACCTAATAATGAAAGTTGCAGTTTAATCCATGTTTCTAAATCCTTCTTTACCTGTTGCATTAATTTGTCCTTTAATGTCTTACAATGTGCTGTCAACCATATTCCTAAGTATTTAACTTTCTTTATCACTTGTAATCCCATAACCTTTTCTAATTCTAGCTTCTGTTTTCCTGTTAAATTTTTAGTCATTAATTTCATTTTCTTTCTATTAATTTTTAGTCCTGCAACTGCTCCAAATTATTCTAGCTCGTTCATCAATTTTTGTCCTCTTTCTATTGGCTCTTCAATGAAAAAAATCATGTCATCCGCAAATGCTTGCAGCTTATATTCTTCTTTCTTATCCTTTAATCCTTTTATATCTGGATTCTGTCTAATTTGCATTAATAATGTTTCCAACGATAATATGAAGTGCAGGGGTGAGAGTGGACAACCCTGTCTAACTCCTTTCTCTATTTTTATTGAACTGGTATATTCCCCATTTATTATAATATTCCCCTGTTGTGTGTCATAGATAGTAGCTATAATATTTTCAAATTTAGTGCCTAAATTCATATTATAAATTTTTTGAATTAAAAATTGCCAATTTAAATTATCAAAGGCCTTCTGTGCATCTAGAAACATGAGGGCTATTTGTTTTTCGGGGTGGGCTTCATAAAATTCTAAAACATCTAATACTATTCTTAAATTATTCCTAATATGTCTGTTGGGAGAAATCCATTTTGATCTTCATGTATATGCTCGTTCGAAATTCTTTTTAATCTGTTTGCTGTAATGGAAGCAAATATTTTATAGTCAGTATTTAACAAGGAAATTGGCCTATAATTTTGTATATATCGGGAATCCAAATATTCCTTCGGGATCAGCGAGATCAACGCTCCCCTCCATGAGTCCAGCATCCTGGCTGCCAATAAGATGTCATTAAAAACTTCCTCCATAAGGGGTCCTATTTGTTTTCCTATTGCCTTGTACAGTTCCCCTGGGATCCCATCTGGTCCTGGAGATGTACTATTTTTCTGGTTCTCTATTGCTGTTTTCAATTCGGACCAAGTAATATCTTTGTTTAATAGTTCTTTCATCTCTTCCCCAATTGATTTATCTTTCATTTTATCTAAATAATTTCTTATCCTTTCCTCATTAACCTCCTCCTTTTTATATAACTCTTCAAAATACTTATGGGCAATTTTTTTTCTGTTCTATCCCCTGTCTATCCATCTATTAGTTGGTAAATCAACCTTTTTTCTTTCCCTTTTTTAAATCTGCAGGACAGCCATCTCCCTGGCTTGTTGGCATGCTCAAAATAAGTTTGTCTAGTTGTATTCAAATTTATAAACATTCTCTCTTGTTCAATTAAATTCAGTTTATGTTTAGTTATTGTCATTTGATTTTGCAATCTTGAATCCTTTGGGGTACTTTGTAATTGGATTTCTAATTCCTTAATTTTTTGTTGTAATTTGTTTTGCTGGGCATATTTTTCTTTATTTCTCTTGGCATTATAAGAGATTGTTATACCTCTTATTACTGCCTTCATTGTGTCCCAAATGTTTTGTTTTGTAGTTACTCCATTATTATTTTCCTTTAAGAAATAGTTTAATTCCTCCTTAAGCTTATTCATATATTCTTTTTCTCTAATTAACTGGGTATTTAACATCCAGCTTTTCTTTGGTTTTTTCCTACTTTTCCAGATTATCTGAATTGGATTGTGATCTGCCCATTCATTGGGTAAGATTTCAATCCCTTTTATTTCATTTGCTATTTCCCCATTCATCCATGCCATGTCAATTCATGTCCATATTTAGTGGGGGTTTGGGTAGAATGTAAATTGTTTTTTCTCAGGATTTAACCTTCTCCATATATCAATCAGATTTAACTCCATCATCATTTCCATACATATTTTTGGTAGCTCTCTTTTTTTCCCCTGTTCCTCCCCCCCATTACTATGATCTTTTTGGTAATCAGCAATAGCATTAAAATCCCCTATGATACAAATATTTCTTTTTTCCAATCCTACTATTTTTTCATATAGATACTTAAAAAACTCTTTTTGATCTCCATTTGGGGCATAAATTACCACTAAAAGAATGGGGATAGCATTGATCCAGATCTGCAAAACCAGAACTCTTCCATCAGGATCCAACCATATTAAATCTACTTTCATATCCTCTTTAACATACACTGTGATCCCTTTCTTTTTCTCATCATCTGCTGGTGCAGTGAATAACTTCCCTAATTTCTGGCATTCTAAATATTTTTCGTCTGATTTCTTTATATGGGTTTCTTGTAGGCAAACTGTATCAGCATTTTGTTTGATTAATTTGGCTATTGTCCTTTTCCTTTTTATCATAGAGTTTAGACCATTTATGTTGATTGATAATATTTTCTTTTCTTCTTCCATTATTTAGTTATGTTTCGCTCTTTGTCTTGTGACTGCTCCGGTTTCTCTTTGTGCCTGAAAATGTATCCTACCTTCTTCTCTCTCCTGTTGTAATTGATTATTTTCTTGATTTCCTAAAGTTCCATCACTATTCTTATGTTGATCTTGATCTTCTTGGGAGTTCATTTCCAATTCATCCTTACTGCTCTGTTCTTCCGGCCTACCAACTGCTCATAAAATTCCTGGGCCTTTTCCATAGAGTCTATTTTGATTTTCCTTTCCTCCCACAAAACTAACATCTCCTCTAGGATTAGCCATTTAAATACAATTCCTTTTTGATTTAGATGGGCTGCTAGAAATTTATAATCTCGTCTTTGTTCTCTTACTCTTCTTGGTATTTGTTTGAGAACCAAAACTTCTTTACCTTTATATGTGATTGGTTCTTCTCTTGATATCTTGTATATGATGTCCCGGACACTCCTTCTTGCAAATCATATATGGACTTCTCTTGGGCATTTGTGGCATCTCGCATAATTTGTACTAACTCTGTAAACTTTATCGAACTCTCTCAAGATATAGTCTTTGTCCTTTTCCAATAAGTAGTATTCTGCCATTACCTGTTCCAGATCTTCTTCTCTTGATTCCACTATGTTCTGGAATCTCAAATATGTAGCAGCCTTGTCCATCTCTAGGTAGACCAGTGAGACTTCCATTTCTTTACTCACATTCTTAAGTTTTTCATCTACCCTTTCCAATTTCCTTTCAGTTTTTTCTGTCCTTTTCCCTACCTCTTTTATGGTTGCTTCATTTTTCTCCAAGGCCTGCTGTATTATTCCAACTTTCTTCTCTACTTTAGAAATATCTGCTTTCATTTCTGCTTTTAGTTTCCCCATCTCTTCTTTTAATTCATTTATGTCTGCTCTCATCTCATTATGGTTTTTCATCATTATTTCTTGCAGCTTTAACATCGATTCTTGTAGAGTAAGCAGGATCGATTAGATATTGGCATTTGAGGTGGTAGCTTGTTTCTCCAATGGTATTGTTTCTTCAATTGTCTTTTGTGACATGGGCGAAGATGATACCGACGTAGTTGTCAGTGTCGGAATGGCCTTTCTTCCAGTTTTCAGAGTTGTAGTTGTTGTAGACGTCATTTCTTTTAAGATTTGTTTTTGTTGTTGTAATATATTAATTATATTATCCCAAATTAACATTCAATGGTAACATTCGAAGGTAAGTCCTATATATTGAAATTGATTGGTCCAATTAATTAATCTCTCTCTCTCTTAGATATCTAAACTCTCTATATATTTAATAGGGTTGGGTCTCTTATGAATAAAAATATTAACCCAATATACTTTCAAGTCTGATTTCTATATCACATATATAGTTTATATATAACTTAACCTTTGTTACTGAGTCTCTATGTGTAAGTTCAAAGTAATCCTAATCAGCAATATTTTATCCTATCTCTCTAGTCTGAATCTTATTTACTAATACTTTGCCTAAATCCAAATATATATAAATACTATGATGCTTTGTCTATGGGATATTTTATCTAAGTAAGTGTCTTATCAGACCTTATTTTAAATATCCTTAAACATAAGCAACAGTGTAATTGCCATAAAGTAAATCAATTAAATATTTAAGGTAATCATCCCAGTAAATACAACTATTAATATATAAAAATTAATTGTAATTATTAATTAATTAATGCTTAAAATTATTATTATTTCCCTTATCTTTTCTATATATATAACTGGTAAGAATATAACTATCAATATTACTAATAAATCAACTAGATCAGGCCAATTATATCACAATTGCAATAATCAATTTCCCTTTCTACCACATCTATATATACTTATATAACACTATGTAAAAAGAAATTGAAAGGAACATTAACTAATCAAAACACCAAAAAGTAAGAGGAAAAGTAGAAAAAGAGGGAAAAGGGAAAGAACCTTAAAGTAGCTATTCAGCTTTCAGTCTCTAAAGTTACACACTTGCAATCCAAATGCACCAGAAATGGAGAATTGCTGAGTAATAACAATGCCCTCACAAAGTCTCAGCTCATTCAGTGATATCCAGTTCTCTTTTCATCTTGGAGTTCTTAAGTCTGGTTTTTCTGTATTTCTTCAATTAAAGCAGACCATTCAATTGAACCTATGCACCCTCAGATCAGTGGCCAAAGGACTTTTAAAAGTTTCAAAAAAGTATCTAGATATCTCCTTTTGCACCGCGTTATCTTCGCCAATTTCACTCGCTCCGATCTTCTTCTCTTCTCAAATTTATTACAATCTTTCAAAATAGAAGTGATCTGAATCCCCCAGACCTTCCAGTGGCTAAATTTTCTTCCGTTAATAACAGTGTAGCAAACCTCACCAGCTTCCCAGTCTTCTTTGCTTTATTTGTTACTGTCCTTATTTTCTATCTGTCGAGCCCTTTCACTTTCATCTGCTTCACTTCCATTCCTTAGCCACTTCCTTTTAGAGCTTCGATCAGGTTCTTTCAACAGCCTTCTGTGGATCCACAGCACTCAGAGTTCTATCACCATCGCAAACTTCCTTCCCGCACCTTTCACCATTAATCACCACAATCTGTCACTCACTCGCTTCCTTTCATCAGTGGCAGACTGGACTTTGGGGCCGCCATTAGCAAAATGGTGGTCTCTTGCTCGTCGGGCTCTAGAGGGTTTCTCTTCACTGCAATGGGAGTTGCCTTCCCCACACTGCAGCTCAAGTTTCCCCACACCGGCACACTTCTCTCCAGGATTCGTGCACCCCAAGGGATCGCACCAACAGCAAGAAGAGGTAAGAAGAACCGCAAGCAGACTTCAGCACCTCTGTTCATCCTGCCTCACCACTGGAAGTCCCCTGTCCTGCATAATTCTGCATGTTTGTGCTGCACTCATCATTTCATACAGTCTGTAGCATCTCTGATGTTGAACTTTGCAGGCTGCAGGTCATCTTTTGGTCACTCTAGCCAGTGTATTTTTAGTTGTCCTGGCACTGACTTTTTACATTTAATCCTAGAACTCTTCTTGCTAGAAAGCTGCAGCTGCTGTATATGCCCATCCTATCACAGACCCAATTTTCACATTTTCTTGGGATCATTTACAGCACCAGGGGTTTTTCATACATCTTCCTCTGTTACATGGCCTAGTCTTGTTTGGCCAATTGACTGCCCTAGTATTTTGATCTCTAGAGGGTGGAGATACTGCACATATTTCTTTGTCATTGAGATACGAGATACAAGAAAGTTGCAAAAATATGGGGTTTTTATAAAGAACCAACAGTGCTTGACAAGATGTTATTAAGGACAAAAAACATTTTGCATCTTTCTTGTATCTTGATTGTATTTGCAAGTGTGGCCACCAAGTTAAGTCCACCCCTTGATTTTGTAATTCATGTCTAGTTTTAAGTTCACCATTCTCATTTAAAATATCTTTATAAAATACAATTTTTCCAAGTTAATAAGATTTGGATGTATCAATACTTCCATTGTAGAAAGCCAGGGTGCTATTTTCCTATAATTTTGTAGTTTGATTTTTTCCCATACCAAAAGTAAAGCATTCCATACACAATGTCTTTGAAAATATTTATGTACAGTACTCCTTCCATACCATAGAAAAGCATTTAGTTCTCTTTCAATTCCAATGGATGTGTAATCTGCTCAAAACTTTCACTCACCGCTTTCCAGAGTGGGGGGAAGACAATTCCCTCCCTCCTTCTCTTAGGAGTCTCCCTTCTTCTCAAAAGTACTTTGATGAACTTAGCTTAATTATGGGTAGAAATTAGGCAATCCTTACTCAGAACCAGTACACTGTTTCTCTTTCTGCTTCTTTCCATGCTTTCTCTGTACCGGCTGTCATAGCTCTGGTTCAGACATTAATGGCCGTCTTCTCCACCTGTCAGGAACATTTTTCCAGATACAGCAAAGTGGACCACCATCCTCTTGCAATCTACGGGAGCCCTTCCTTTCTTATCACAGTGATTTTTGGCTCCGAAGAGCCTCCAGGCAGGCAGAAATCAGCTGGGCTTCGTGGAGTGCTGCTCGCCACAGCTGTCCCACTGTGATGTCAGCCGGAAGTTCTCCAAACTGATGATATCTAGTTGGGTAATAAAATGTCTGCAAACAACCAGCAGAACAACAACAAATCCATTTTTTCAAAAGTTATGTCAGATGTTAGATTGGAAATAGGTCAGATTTAAGCAGTGGTGCATCAGAAAACTGTTCACAGCAGATTGTCTCTGAATACTGCTTCCGCTGGCAAATGGTATCAGCTGGCCACTCTTTGTCTTTGAAGTTGATGATATGCCTTAAGTTTTTTGTAAAGTTTTGGTATGTTTTAATGAGAGAGTAGCTCTTGTTGTATTGTCAGACAAGTCTAATTGGTTGTACATATCTTGAGCAGTATTCAGACTTTGTATTGGTGAACTCTTACTTTTCAGGAGACTTCATTCTTGGTATAGTCTGTGGTTATCTGCTAGATTTTGGAGACAGTTCTTTACCATAATGGCCTGCTGCACATTGCAGTTCCACCACGGGGTCTGTTTATCAAGTTGCCTGGCTCCTAAGGTGGTTAAAAGCCAGTTTATATTTTATGCGAACAAATTTTCAGGAAAATGTGACATCTTTTGTAATATATCGCAGTGACAAAATTGCAGAGAGTCTTGGAGCTATATAATCTCCTTATGTTGTCTGGGAAAATATAGCTATTACTCTTATTTGACACATGTCAAAATATTTGTATAGTCTTATCAAGCCATTTAATGCATCTCACTTGATAAGCTGCCTCTGGCCCCCGGCAGGGAAGTGAAAAGTAAGCATCATGCAATTATCTATGGCTTAAAGTCTAAACCCATGTGTGTACTTCCATAAAATAAATTAGTTATTTTTTGAAACAGAAAAAATAATGCATATAAGCACTAAGTAAAGTTAATGGACTTATTTACATTGTAATTCCTTATTGTTCTTGATTTAATGCAGTTACAAATATATTAAAAATTGTCCTTTCTCTCTTCTTTCTGGGAGTTATGATTGGTTTTAGTTTAGAACAGTTTAGAAAACAATTTCAAAGAATTTCCATTGTCCTTTGTTTTATCCAAATGCTAAGAACAAAAGTGAAGGATATCTTACAATTTTTGCAAACTGTAAAGGAAAGCGAGAGTCATGAATACATATTTTTGAAGGATTTATGCCTCATGCTAACTAGAAGAAAGTTTTTCACTTGTTTCTTCAAACAGAGAACTATTCCAAAAGATAAATAGTAAAAATAATAAAGAATAGAATAGAAAATGGGGAATTATATTTATTTGTGTGTGTTTGTCTGTAGGCATATGCCTTCAAGTCAGTTTTGTCTCTTGTCAACTGCCTTAGACTAATCCATAAAAAAATTCTTGGCAAGATTTTTGGAAGTGACTTGCCATTTCTTTTATCCTAGGGCTGAGAGAGTATGGCACTTCATGCCTAAGTGGGGGACTAGAATTCATAGTCTTCCAGTTTCCAGCTTGGTGCTTTAACCCTACCCCAAACTCACTATCTAAAATGGAGATCAGAAAAGCAGATAATTCATAGCCAGTAACATACAAAACTGTTAAAATATTTGCTAAAAAAAAACATTTTGATGCTTATTATAGTGGCAGAAAAAGAGAACTTAACTCCTTAGCAAAGGAGCTCCACAATTTGAGATGGAGTTCCTAAGAAGACATCGTAGCCCTCTTCAGACCGGGAACAGTCCAAGCGGGTGAGGCAATGACAGCACAATGCTGTGTTTCCTATATGTACTGTGTCTCACACTCACAGCTTCAGATCTTGAGTATTAAAGGATTAAAAGATTGTTTCATCTTTACTTCTGCTCACTTGAATGTAAATAGATATCTCTGGATTATGTCTCCTGAAATCTACTTTCAAAGTTTGCTGCTCAAATTAGGCAAGGTATGACAATGACTGGGTGATGCAAATATATTGAGGCTGGCAGAGAACTGGGGCTAGCCTTCCACTTATTTAATTTGTATGTTGCTCTTCTTCCCTAGGTATTAGTGGTAATAACATACCAGGAGTCTAGTAACACTTTCTTGCTAACAATGTTATTAAAAGGCACAAGCTTTTGTGAGATGAATTCCACTTCAGGTGTATAGAGTGGCTAGATGGATGTAAGATTTAAATTGGGGTGAGGTAATCCTACATCTGTCTAGCCACTTCGTACACCTCAGGAAGGGAGCTATAGCTCACAAGAGTTTATACCATTTAAATAGCATTTGTCAGAGAGAAAAGTTGCTACCAGATTCATGAATTTGTGCCCCATAGTCAAACATAGTTTGCATCCTATAGTGATATACTAAGCGACCAATAAACATTTCTGGTTAGTTAAAGCAATTAAATAATCAACAGTAACACTATTTTTCCAAAAAGACAAAAATTGCAATTATTAAAACAAAGATAATTTCAAAGAAGTCATCTGGAAGGCAAAAGGGGAGCAGGCATACCTTTGATAATGAGTTAAAAGAAAGGATGGTGGAAGATTGGCTGCCCTTGTTGTTGTTTTTTCTGGAGAAAGTTGGAGCCCTGCTATTAAATAACCTTTGTGGCACTTGTATTCAAACTCGCTGGTGGAAACAAGCAACTGATATGATGTGGCCCCAGTAAATGATTTTGTCAGCTCATTTGCCAGATAAAAGGATGGCCTTCTAAGCAAGAAGAGAGAAGCTAGAAAAAAGCCATGGATAATTGTCTTGAGTCATGGATATATTTTTATTTTTATTTTATTTTTATTCATATTTATATGCCTCCCTTCTCCGGAGACTCAGGGTGGCTTACAATTTTTGGAGCACAACTCAATGTGCTCAGCAATAGCCTTCTTTCCATTGTATATGCCTGCTTATTACTAGGGCTTTTGGGTCCCCCCCAAGTGGCATTTTTACAAAGTTAGCTTATTGCCCCAACAATCTTGGGTCCTCAATTTACCTACCCCAAGAGGATGGAAGTCTGAGTCAACCTTGAGCCTGGTGGGATTTGAGCCTGCACTAATTGCAGGCAGCTAGAACTAATGCTAGGCGTTTAACAGCCTGCACCACCAAGGCTCTTATAAAAAGTTATTTGGTTCAATAAAGACCAATTCCATTTTTGAAATTCTGGGTCAGGTTAATACATAATGAAAATTGTGATGGGAGCCCCAGCTTCTCTTTACTGGGGGATCACAAGAAACATCTCTGGTTGAAGTTATAAAGTCGGACATGAAGTTTCATGCCCAAGAGGTGTGGTCTTATTTCCAGGTGTAAGCAGAATTAGTATGATTTTTTTTTCAAAAGTTCTCATCGGTCCTTTTTATGAGGGGGGTGGGGAATGAATTCAGCAGGCATTTCTACCAGCTGTGCTTCTCCACAAGAAGATGCTTTTATCCTCCTCATTTTCAGGCTTTGAAATGACTTACTTTTTCAGAAGTTATCAGTTCTGAGAAATAGTTACAGTAATAGGGCCTTGCAGCTGGACTCCCTGCGTGAATGAATTCCTGCCAGGGAAGGAAAAAAAAAGTGAGCAATTGGATTTAAAACCAATGAAAGCAATTTGGAGAACTTTCCAAACCAAAAGCACTTATTAGGGATAAGTGACTTCATTGTTTCTGAAAAGTTTAAAAGTGAATGTTTTAAAGGCATTTTAGAGCTGAATCAAAAGTAAGGTGTAAAATTACTACCCATGTGGTGCTTTAGGAAGCAGAGACAAATTAATAGCAATTTATAGAATGCTTAATATTCATTAATTTTTTTTCATTAAGTATACTTGTGTTTGCCTTCTGCGGTAGTTAACAACAGAACCATGGTCCTGTTGGTCATTACTGTGAAGGTTGCTTTCAGACTGAAGGAGACAGCAAACATGGATGGATCATTTAATTATGTTTGTGAAAATGCTGTGCACGGATTCTGTGATCACTTCTATTCCATAGTTAACCTAGCTAGAATCTATCCATCTACATCACTAGTGAGAGTTAGGTTCTCTCTATAGTTTTACATCCTCCACCCTGACAAAAATTGGATGACTTGGCAGAGAACTTTGGAAAGAGATAAGAGACAAATTGCCTGACCATGTAGAGCTTTAAAGATGCTAACCAAATCTTGCACTCCACCCAGAAACATGCTGGAGCCAGTGTGACTTGTGCAACAACGGATGTCACATGGGTGAACTTTGGTGCATCCAGTACTGCACATGCTTCTGGATTCTGGACCAGTAGAAGCTTCCAAATGTCTTTCAAGCTCAGACTCATATATAAAACATTGCAACTATACAATTGGAAGTGACTAAGATCAGTGAGCACAGCCCTCTGACCCAGGAATGGAGACAACAGGTACATAAAAGAGTTTTTTTTTGCAAAGGCCATCCTAGCCACAATTGTCACCTGCTCATTGAGCAGCACCTGTGAGTGTAAAATGTATTCAAAATTCAGTAGATCACATACATCCTCTACCTTTTCCATTTTTCTTTCTAACAACTATCAGTGTATTGTCAGTAGCTCTTCTGACCCAGCCCTCTCCAGTAGTGATGTTTACTCATGCGTAAAACAAACCCTTTGTTATACAGGGCAGTCAGTCTTTTATTCACAGGGATAAACAAATAAAAGCAAATGTAATTAATCCCAACCAACCTGGGTTTATCCAAGAAATCCGAATTGCTTGTATACTATAGAAATGAATGGTTTCTAGTATAATTGACAACTGGCCATTCCCAAACTCCTCCTATTTATTTCCCAGCCCAGGAGGGGCTGGCTACTATCTATGTCTTCTTTTCCCTGAGAACCAGCTTATTGTTTTCCGTTGCTCTCCTCTCCTTTCCTCTCTATGCATACACGTATCTTGGATGGGCCCCATCTGTTCCTCCCCTTCACTCAGCTCAGGTCCTGAAGACGGCTGTCTCCACCTGAGGAAGGACAGAAGGTCCTGCTCTGCCTCTATCTCTCATGCTGTTTCTTTATCAGAGCCTTTTAAAGACTCTGAAGCTGGCCCAGGCTCTCCCTCCACCTTGTTTGACTCCGCAGCTATGTCTGCTGGCAGCCGACATGCCACAACAGTAGCGTACAATGGAAATCATTGTATAATGCCATGGAACAGTGACCTAACGCCATGTAATTGTGTGAATGGACATGGATAAAAGTTGGACTAGGTGAAACCAACTAAAGGGGGTCAAGATATTTGTTCTGAAGATTTCAGTCTGCAGCACGTGGAAAAGTAAATAGAAGTAAAATATGGATTTCATAAAAAAAGATGGTTCTCTTAAATGGTTCCCATGTGGCCTGGATGAGCCAATGCAGTGAAAAAGTACCAGGAAGGCTAAATGGGTGCAGTGCTGAAACAGATGATTAGAGTGCTTGATTCATACAATATTTATTTGTTAGATTAATATCTTGCTTTTCTCCAGGAACTTAAAATGGCATATAGAGGACTTCTCCAATGCATGTAAAAACAATGCTATGAGGCAGAATCAGGGGTGGGATTCTCCCGGTTCAGACAAGTTCAGGCAAACCTCTAACTCTGTTGATCAGCTGTTGAGCAAACTAGTTCTCTCTAATTATTAAGGTGGCCCACCCACCTGCCCCTGCACTGTGCTTACCTATATCCTCTCAGTTGATTATCATGGCAGAGCAGATTACCACGTCTCAGCTGTGTTACTCCCCGGAAGTAAATAGAAGGTAAGTAATTTTGAAAGCTGCCCATGCACACAAAGCGCACATCTCTGAACCGGTTGTCAAACCAGCAACATTCCACCACTGGGAGGAATGGAATGAGTTGCTCTTTCCTTAATGCCATGTTTTCAGATCAGTCAGTGTCTCCTGAGCTATGACACTGTCTCCTTCAGAATCTTTTTTTCACAAAGTTCAGGGTTCATGTGTCCGAATAGTCGTGGGGTGTGGGCTTGCTGTGCATTTTCTAAGCAGTTGTAATCTGGTTTAACCAGTCAGTCAAATATTGTAATTTTCTTCAGTGTTTGCTGGAGCCCGACATATTTTCCACCTTGTGTTTATTTTGTTAGCTACTGATAGTATTGGGGAGACTGATGGTTTGAAAGGGTTGGAGGATCTGGAAGCAGGAGAATGAAAACCCGGAAACTTTGGTTGGTCCAAACTGTGGTAGAAAATGAATGAAAGTAAAAAGGGCAGGCCCAAAACCACACAAAACTATCTATGACCAGTGCAATGCTGATCCCCAAAGTATTCTGTTTATTGGCTTTTTATGGCCAATGAATGAGGACTTAATTTGTTTTTAATTGAAGAAAAGCCAGAACATGGGACAAAGTGAGCCATATCTGAGAATATAAATGTTGCAGTAGGAGCAAGATAGCATCAACTCCTAGCCACCAGCCAACTTCTAGCCAACTCCTAGCCAGGTCTTGTGACATAACTGTATATACATTTGTTTAATAAATTGTGCACCAATCAATCATGTACATTGAACAAATGACACAAAAGCTTCAGATTTTAAGGAATGTCTTTTCATAGCTGGAAAGTGGAAAGTTTTAATGGCCTAAAGAAATGTGGTTTTGAATGCTGATAATGTCATTGAATTTTTTTAGGTTGTTAATTTTCACAATGCAATAAAGTGAATGTAAATCTTGAGAACAAGTCATTGAAAGGAAAAAAAATAACCCACCAGGTAGTTTCCTTCTGTCTGAATCACATACACTTTAAATTTTAATAAGCATAAATGAAGCCACATATCTCAGTTTCACAAAAATATTCTCTTTCTCTGATTCTTGACAGACATTGTGTTTATCTTATCTTTTCCTTAGCATTTATGTTACTGTTTTCCATGGGTGAAACAGTATGGAAAACAAATTCATGTTTTCCAATGCAAGCTGCTAGTGAATACCTTTCTTTGTATTAAAATATATCATAATGGATAAAAAACACAATATTTGTGGTTGTTGACCTTTATCAAATAACATAGTTTTAATACTGCAAATGCTCCATTTACAAGTGTGGTGGAAACCTCAGGAATGTTAAAGAGTTTTACTTATGATGCTATTGGTTACATTAAAGAATTAGTGAAGTTTATCACACAGATTGCTAATGTTACCTCAATTGAAAGCTACTTCTTTTCTTAAAAAAAAAGGAAAGTTTGGTAAGTTGCTGCTTGCTCTACTGATAGATATATCAAAGGCATTCAAGCTTCAGCTGCTCATTTCCTTTTGCAAATGCAATTACAAATGAAATAGTTTGCTTCTTGGCTTCAAAGCATATTGCAGAACAATTTTAAACTTGTTCTTTAAGAGCCGCTACATTATGCGAGGATATGCTGCACTTCTTCACAATAGGCACACATTCCCATCTGGAATTAAATGCTACAAGCATTTCAAGTGAAGCTATGAATTCATATGCCTATGGATGAATTCACATTCATTTTAGATTGTTCATGGTCTAGTCTTCCTTTCCTAATAAAGGGAAGATCTCCAGGATACTCCTCTCTCTGCATACTCGGTAGTTTTATTTACTTTCTCATTCTCCACCAAGTGGCACTGTGGGGAAAAATATTAAACTAGCTTAGCTTTTATTTAAATGCTGAGGGCTTATGGATCTCCACTCCTGTGGATCTGGGCAAGGTGGAGGATTTGCGTCAAAAAGATGATAGGGAAAAATGTGGATACATCAGCAGGTGTTTTATTTTCAACCCTCTTGAAGATGAGTATGGGGATAATTCCAGAAAATTACATATATTTAAAGTAGGAAGAGCAAAAATTAAGCAAATTATCATTGAAATGCTGTATCCATATCCAGGTAAAAGCAAAACTTCTGACAGGATCAGTGTTGGGATTCAAAAATTTTTACTACCGGTTCTGTGGATGTGGCTTGGTGGGCATGGCTTGGTGGGCATGGCTTGGTGGGCATGGCAGGGGAAAGATACTGTAAAATCCCCATTCCCTGCCCACTCCTGGGGGAAGGTTACTGCAAAATCCCCATTCCCTCCCCATCAACCTGCTTTCCAGCTGCGTTCTCCTGTGCAGGACAACCAAAGAAGACCCAGTCAATCAGCTGGAACTCAGGAGGCAGAGAATAGATAGGGTGGGGCCAGTCAGAGGTGGTATTTGCTGGTTCTCCAAAGTACTCAAAATTTCTGCTACCGGTTCTCCAGAACTGGTCAGAACCTGCTGAATACCACCTGTGGACAGGATGTTCATAAATGGCGCGTGCTTTATGATTTCCTGATCAGTACATGAAAGTAAGAACCAGGGCAGTGAAATGGTAAACCCCTCTGTTATGTATGCAGGTTTGAATGTCATTGGTTTAGTTTGAACTGTTCTTGTAAAATGTCAGAAATGATTGGTTTAAAAAGTGCGGGAAAATCCTGCACTCTGATTGGCTGGCAACTGCGGCTGCTGGCTATAAGTAGCAGCCGCAGCCCAGCCAAATCAGGTCTGTTATGAGCTGTAGTCAATAATAAACTCTTCACTGAAGCACTCTGCATCTGACTCTTCATGCAAACTTAATACTGGCGACGAAGGTGGGATCCTTCCTGAAGAGAACATGACGCGGAAAACAAGCTGAGAGAGATGGCTGCACTGAACACCCCCCCAGCCCCCTTCGACCCAACGGCAGAAGACTGGGATTCGTATGCAGATCGTTTCCAAATGTATCTGGAAGGAAATGATCTAGCCGACATTTCCGAGAAGCGGAAGAGGGCGGTCTTTCTTACGTACTGCGGTCCAGCAGTTTTCAAGATGGCGAAGGCATTGGCGGGAGCTACAGACGTGAAGATAATGGACTGGCCTGACTTAGAAAAGCTGTTAAGAGCCCATTATGCACCACAAGTATCGTGCCTCATTAAGAGACACGAGTTTTACCGTCGTGATCAGGGGGAAAATGAAAACGTAAATGACTTTGTGGCAAGTTTAAGAGACATTGGGGGTGCATGTGAATTTAACAGTTTAGAAGAGGCCATGCGTGATCGATTTGTTCTGGGCCTTAAAGACAAGGTATTACAGAGCAAGTTATTAATGAAACCTAAGATCATGTTAGAAGAAGACATAGAAGAAGCCTCTTCAGCAGAAGCTACCAAGTCCTCAGCAGCAGCCATGAGGAAGATGAACCAGGGCCACAAACCATTCTGATGGGGACAAGTCTACCACAAACCATTGTGATGACCTAGATTCTGAGTCAGATTGCAGTGAGGTGGAAGAGGTAATTTACAGACTCAGAATGGAGGGGAAAAAGAAAGACCTGGATAGGAAGAGGCAAGATTTCCACTGCAGAGGTTGTGGGGGAAGCCACCCCTGCACTGAATGCAAGTTTTTAGACACCATCTGCCTCCGTTGTGAAAAAAGAGGACACCTAGCAAGAGTCTGCAAATCATCCAGAACTCCACCCAACAGAAGGAAATTTCCTGCAAACAAAGACAAAGAATTCAAGCCCAACAATCTCAGTGAGAAAATGGGGTGCAGCACAGAAGCAAGGGGGAAGAATGAAACTCATCAGACAGTAACTATTGGTCATTCATCTTCTATCAATAACAGAAAAGTGCATGTCAAGGTACTTATTGAAGGAAGGCCTTGCCAAATGGAAGTGGACTCAGGCTCATATCTGTCTATGGTGTCATGGGACACTATTCACAGACTACTCCCAAACATTCAGAAGAATCATTTCAAGAAGCAAGCGCTGATTCTTAAAGACTACCAAGGGAACAAGATTCCAGTAGTTGGAACAAGAGAATTCAACGTGAAGTTCAAAGGTCACACCAAACTCCAGCCCCTGACCATCGTGGACAAGGATCGCCCAAGTTTGCTGGGACTTGAGTGGTTCAACCCGCTGGGCATCGAGGTGACTGGCATCAATCACGTGAGCAACACTGAATGGGAGGAGGCCTTGAAGTCTGAGTTTCCAGAGGTCTTCAGCGACAGATTAGGCAAGTACTTGGGGACCCCTATCACTTTCAATCTAAATCCCAAGGTGCCACCAATCCGTTTAAAGCCCAGAAGGGTCCCATTTGCCTTAAAGGAAAAAATTGATGCACAATTAGATAAATTAATAGCTCAAGGGGTTTTAGAGCCCACTGACCACTCCAGGTGGGAGACACTCATAGTCACACCAGTCAAGGCTGATGGGTCTGTGAGAATCTGCGGAGACTACAAGGGGACATTGAACCATGCGCTACAACAGAGCGCATATCCAGTTCCAGTGGTGCATCATTTATTACATTCTCTTGGCGGGGGCATAGTTTTGCCAAATTGGATCTGGCCCAGGCATATCAACAACTAACAGTTGATGATGCCACTGCAGAGGCCCAAACCATTGTGACCCATAGAGGTGCTTTCAAATGCAAAAGGTTACAGCGTGGCAGCAGGCATCTTCCAAAGCCTTATGGAAAGGATGCTCCAAGGACTGCCAGGGTAGTACCTTACTTTGATGATGTGTTAATCTCTGCTGAAAATGACACTCAATTACAAGAGAGACTCAGAGAAATCCTAACCAGATTCAAGAAAGTGGGGTTAAAAGTCAAAGAAGAAAAATGCACACTTAGAACTGACAAGGTAGAGTTCTTGGGCTATATGATTGACAAACATGGTATCCACCCCACAGAAGCCAAGGTTCAGGCAATCAAAGAAGCCCCCAGGCCTAAATGCAAAACAGACTTGCAAGCTTTCTGGGACTCATTAACTTCTATCACATGTTTCTACCTCAGAAGGCAACCATTGCAGAACCACTACACAGATTACTAGACAAAAAGTCTGCATGGGTCTGGGGCAGGAAAGAACAATCAGTATTCAACAATATTAAAAGACTAACCACGTCTGATGCTGTACTGATACAGTTCTCTGAGAATTTGCCTGTTGTACTTACTTGTGATGCATCCCCTTTTGGAGTGTGGGGGGGTTGAGCCACAGGCTTTCCAGCGGGAGGGAAGCCCCTATTGCATTTTACTCTTGCACTTTGACCAAAGCAGAGAGGAATTACAGCCAATTGGACAAGGAAGCATTGGCAATTGTTGCAGCTGTCAAGAAATTCCATGAGTATCTATATGGGAGAACATTTACCATTGTCACAGATCACAAACCTTTGTTAGGCATTGTGGCAGGAGACAAACCTACGCCCACTATCCTGTCACCAAGAATGCTGAGGTGGACTGAATTTCTTGCTGCTTATTCATACAAGCTCATCCACAAGCCTGGCAAGAACATTGGCCATGCTGATGCTTTGAGTCACTGCCCACTTCCATTTCACACTGAGGACTGTGAACCTGAGGCGCACACCTTTTTCCTAGAAACTGTTGCCAAGCTTCCAGTACATGCTGCTGAAATTGCCAGAGAGACTGCCAAAGACACTTTATTGGCTCCTGTTATAGGCTGGATTAAGAAAGGTTGGCCTTTTCAAGATCTACCTCACCTTGCCCAACCTTTTAAATCCAGGCAAACTGAATTATCTGTATTAAGAGGATGTATTTTGTGGGGTAACAGGGTGGTTATTCCTGCAAAACTGCAAAGAGAGGTTTTGGAATGTTACATGAGGGTCATCCTGGTATTGTAAGGATGAAGGGATTGGCCAGGAGTTATGTATGGTGGCCAGGTATTGACAAAATGGTTGAAAACTGGGTTGCATCTTGTCCCAACTGTCAGGTAGTCAGGCCTGCCCCACTTCTCACCCCCACACAGGAATGGGAATGTCCTAGGGGCCCATGGTCTAGGATTCACATTGATTTCGCTGGCCCTACCAGAGGGCACACCTTCCTTATTATAGTAGATGCATATTCCAAATGGCTAGAGGTCATCCCTATGGCATCCACCACAACTGATGCTGTCATCAAGCAGCTTGAAAAGCTTTTGTAACCCACGGGTTACCTGATGTTCTTGTCTCTGACAATGGCCCTCAATTTACATCCAACCTTTTGAATCCTATCTAGCACAACAGGGTATCAGACATGCCCTCACTGCCCCTGGGCACCCTTTGGCTAACGGCGGGCTGAACGCATGGTACGTTTTACCAAGGAAAAGCTTCAGCAACTGGGTCCTGGGGACATCACTGAGAAAGTTGAAAAACTTCTTAGTGTTCAGCACATCACTCCTAACCCATCAACTAACTTATTCCCCAGCAGAGTTGTTGATGGGTAGGAAACTTAGGTCTTCCCTTGACCGCCTTCATCCCACTTACGCACCCAACGCACCACTGATTCCACTAGCAAAGTTCGCACGTTCAGTGTGGGTGATTCTGTTTATGCTAAGAACCTTATGGGTGAACCTTCATGGATTCCTGCTGAAATAACTCAAATCACTGGCCCTCATTCTTACAGGGTGCAAACAGAGGATGGTGTCCTCTGGAGCAGGCACATTGATCAGTTAGATCCAGATTACCTCAGGAACATCGCAATTGTTCCTCTCTAGTTCCCATACCTAATGCCTTTTCTAGGGGAAGGGAGGAGCATGAGGATAATCAGCAAGCAAGAATCAACCCCATGTGTAACGAGCCATTATGACAGGAACCTTCCCAAAACCTGTCACAATGCCAAAATCCATCCTTACAAGTGGAAGATTGCACATCACTACCTGACTTGGGTGCTGACTTGGGTGTTTGGAGATGGGTTGGGAGGAGAGACCAGATTGTAACAATCAAACAGAGTCTTCTTTCACTGGAAGCCAAGTAGGAAATGTCAACAGACACATTTCCTCTCTCACTGGGTGAGAACATTAAAACTTCTGAACCACGAAGGTCTCAACGTACACGTAAGAGCCCCACCTATTTAAAAGAATACATTAGATAGGTTGGGGTTTGAGTATGGACTGAACCTAGTGGGGAGGGGTGTTATGTATGCAGGTTTGAATGTCATTGGTTTAGTTTGAACTGTTCTTGTAAAATGTCAGAAATGATTGGTTTAAAAAGTGTGGGAAAACCCTGCACTCTGATTGGCTGGCAACTGCGGCTGCTGGCTATAAGTAGCAGCCGCAGCCCAGCCAAATCAGGTCTGTTATGAGCTGTAGTCACTAATAAACTCTTCACTGAAGCACTCCGCATCTGACTCTTCATGCAAACTTAACACTCTCTTCACAAGCCAATCTCACTTGCCTTTAGAAAATGCAACCAAGCAGACTGCTGAAATGAAATATATATTACTTCTGTATATTCTAATAGCAATCAGAGGGTTATTATTTAAAAACAGCAACAGCTGGAAATCTGCACCAACTAGCAGGTCAAGTAGATTCCAGATGGCATGCCCAGAAACTGGGGAAAACTCAACTGTCTATGCTGTGACCCTGGTTT
Source organism: Naja naja (assembly GCA_009733165.1). Lineage (NCBI taxonomy): Eukaryota > Metazoa > Chordata > Lepidosauria > Squamata > Elapidae > Naja > Naja naja. Next base: position 143,921,748 of record CM019148.1, read on the forward strand.
AAAGCAAACAGCTTCTTAGTTTGATCCAAGACATTTTCTAAGCATTTGAAAGAATTTCATTTATTTTCACTAAATAGAAAAGTTTATGTGCTTTTTGCTATTCTGCAGCTAAGTAGACCAAAGGGAAATCTAAAATCAGGACCTGTGATTTGTATTAGATATAATGGCTTTCTGTTCTTTGCAATTAATGCAAATATGACTTCTATTCCAGATGGGTCCTGTTACATGCATAATTGCATCCCGGGAATTCTAAAGTAAAATCCAATGAATGGCATATTTTGTTATTAACATTAAGGCTCATGCAAAGACCAGGACCAGCTTTTCAATGGAGGGAAGAGTATTTTCACTATATTTTTTGTCCCCAAATTCTGCATATATATGCTTGGTGTTATGGGGGTTCCAAAACATCCAGAAACTTATTAAAAGACTACAGGTACTTTCTGCATGATTATTGAAATGGCTTTCCACAAAATTTACTTTGATGGATATCAACTTGAGAGGTTGGAAGCAGAGTCTGCTGCTTTAATGATTCTCACACATCTGTCCACAGGTACAAATCACCTCAGTGTTTTTCACTGTGGTCTATAATTTATTGATTGGATTGGATTTTAGCCTGGCACAATCAGTTAACTCTCAGCAGGTTACAATCAGTAATTTGTAATAAAAATGTCTGCAGTAAAATCAAAGCAAACAATCCAAAGCAATATATATATATATGTAGGTCTTGGTGTATTCGGGTCTTGTCCCGTGTAAGATTGAGAATACCTTGGCAACGTTTCAACGAAATCTCATCCGTCATCTTCAGGCTGGTGTCTTCAGCTTCGTTCTTCTGGGAGAAGTGTGTGATAGTGGCTGTTTTTCCCTTTTAAACTCCAGAGTTGGTTGTGTTGTTACTTCTTGATTGGTTGATGGAGTTGATGTATGCAGATTGGTTGGCTTTTTCATAAGACCCTGTGTGGCTGAGGTACTGGCTATGTGTCTCTCAGCCTTTTATGTTGTAACGACCTGGGTAATGGGCTGTGTGATGATCTTCTGAGTTCTATTGTTGTGACATCCTGGGTCTTGTGCTGTAATCTCCTGGGTCGTTGTCTGTGTTGCAACCTCCAGATGTTTTGTGTTGTAATCACCTGAGTTCCATGATGTAGTATCCTGGGTGGAAGGCTGTGATGTGACATTCCGGGCCTTGGTTTGGCTCGAGTTTGAGGTCTGGCAATGTGTTTATAGCGTGTGTCAGTTTGCTTAGTTTGGGGGTTGGAGAGGGTGTAGCAGCTGGAGTTACAGCTATGGTCTGGTTTCTGGATGGTGGTTGCCTTTTGTCTGTGGGGTGGGCTTGGGTTTGAGTCTGGTGAGGGAGATTGGTGGTGGCATCCTGTGTTATTTTGGGTCCGTGTTGGTTTTCATGTCTGGGACTCATTTGTTGATGAGGGCTAGTTTCCAGATGTTTATTCATGTTATGGGGGTGTCTCTATTTCGATGGCTTCCCTAATTATTCTCTTGTTGAAGTGTTCAGTGTTGGAGATAAGTTTGGATCCCTCAAAATCAATTCCATGTCCTGTGGCTTTAAGGTGCTGGAAAAGGGAGGAAGTTTTTTCTTCTTTTCTGACTGCGTTCTTGTGTTCTGTGATGTGAGCATTTATTCTCCTGTTGGTTTGTCCAATGTATGTGGCTGGGCAAATTTTGCATGGTATTTCATAAACTCCTTGGTTTTCTAGCTGGATCTTGTCTTTGGGGTTTCTTAAGATGTTGGCTATTTTTTGGTCAGTGCCAAAGGCTGTCCTGATATTGTGTTTGTGGAGAATTTTGCTGATTTTATCTGTGGTGCCTTTGATGTAAGGGAGGAGGGTGATGCCATTGTCCTGTTCTGTATCTTGGTTTTGGGGAGTCTCCTTCGGATTAGGTTGGTGATTGTGCTTTTTGAATCCATTGGACATTAATACGTTGGTGAGGTGTGTAATTCTGTTCTCAAGTGGTCTTTGTCAGCTAGGCGTTTGGTTCTGGAGATGAGGGTCTTGGCTACGGAGTGCAGGGTGGTGATGGGATTGTGCATTTAAGTAGCGGTTGGTGTGTGTCTTCTTCTGGTAGATGGTGTGTCCTAGGGAGCCATTGGGTTTTTTGTAAATTAGGACGTCCAGGAACGGAAGTTGGTTGTTGGTTTCTGTTTCCATGGTAAATTGTATTTTGGGTGTAGGCTGTTGAGATGTGTGAGGAAGTTGTCCAGTTTTTCTTTCCCGTGTGGCCAAATTACGAAAGTGTCATCTACATATCTAAGCCAGAGTTTGGCTTCTTGATTGGTTGATGGAATTGGTGTTTGCTGATTGGTTGGCAGAAGCAACAACACAGCCAACAACACAGCCAACCAATCAGCAAACCCAATTCTGTCAACCAATGAAGAAGCGACAACACAGCCAACAACACAGCCAACCAACCCGCTTACAGCAGAGCCAGCACACCCCATCTCCTCTCCAGTATTTATAGAGAAGGCAGCTCAGATCATGCTATGCTGGCACAAGCACAAAGCCGAAGACACCAGCCTGAAGATGGCAGTGGGATCTCGCCGAAAACGTCGCCAAGGTATTCTCAATCTTACACGGGACAAGACCTGAATACACCAAGACCTACATATATACATATTTGTAGATTTTCACGGGTAAAGGTATGTAGGTCTTGTGTGTATTCGGGTCTTACCCATGTAAGATTGGGAGTATCTGGCAAAGATACTCTCAATCTTACATGGGATAAGACCGAATATACACCAAGACCTACATATACATATATACATATATACATATATACATATATACATATATACATATACATATACATATACATATACATATACATATACACATATACATATACATATACATATACATATACATGTTTTCGTAGATTTTCACGGGTAAAGGTATGTAGGTCTTGGTGTATTCGGGTCTTGTCCCGTGTAAGATTGAGAATACCTTGGCAACGTTTCGACGAAATCTCATCCATTATCTTCAGGCTGGTGTCTTCAGCTTCGTTCTCCTGGGAGAAGTGTGTGATTGTGGCTGTTTTCCCTTTTTAAACTCTAGAGTTGGCTGTGTTGTTACTTCTTGATTGGTTTGTGGAGTTGATGTATGCAGATTGGATGGCTTTTCCTGAGACCCTGTGTGGCTGAGGTGCTGGCTGTGTGTCTCTCAGCCTTTTGTGTTGTAACGACCTGGGTAATGGGCTGTGTGATGACCTTCTGAGTTCTATTGTTGTGACGTCCTGGGTGTGGTGCTGTAATCTCCTGGGTCGTTGTCTGTGCTGCAACCTCCTGATGTTTTGTGTTGTGATCTCCTGAGTTCTGTGATGTAGTATCCTGGGTGGAGGGCTGTGATGTGGCATTCTGGGCCTTGGTTTGGCTCGAGTTTGAGGTCTGGCTATGTGTTTATAAGCGTGTGTCAGTTTGCTTAGTTTGGGGGTTGGAGGGGGGTGTAGCAGCTGGTGTTGCAGCCATGGTCTGGTTTCTGGATGGTGGTTGCCTTTCATCTGTGGCGTGGGCTTGGGTTTGAGTCTGGTGAAGGAGATTGGTGGTGGCATCATGTGTTATTTTGGGTCGGTGTTGGTTTTGTGGCTGGAACTCGTTTGTTGATTAGGGCTAGTTTCCAGATGTCTGGTAGGCGGGAAGTATCATCCCGTTTATTCTCTTCAACAAGAGAATAATTAGGGAAGCCATCGAAATAGAGAAACACCCCATAACATGAATAAGCGGGATGATACTTCCCGTCTACCAGACATCTGGAAACTAGCCCTGGTCAACAAACGAGTCCCAGCCACGAAAACCAACACCGGACCCAAAATAACACAGGATGCCACCACCAATCTCCTTCACCAGACTCAAACCCAAGCCCATGCCACAGATGAAAGGCAACCACCATCCAGAAACCAGACCATGGCTGCAACACCAGCTGCTACACCCCCTCCAACCCCCAAACTAAGCAAACTGACACACGCTATAAACACATAGCCAGACCTCAAACTCGGAGCCAAACAAGGCCCAGAATGCCACATCACAGCCTTCCACCCAGGATACTACATCACAGAACTCAGGAGATCACAACACAAACATCAGGAGGTTGCAACACAGACAACGACCCAGGAGATTACAGCACCACACCCAGGACGTCACAACAATAGAACTCAGAAGGTCATCACACAGCCCATTACCCAGGTCGTTACAACACAAAAGGCTGAGAGACACACAGCCAGCACCTCAGCCACACAGGGTCTCAGGAAAAAGCCATCCAATCTGCATACATCAACTCCACAAACCAATCAAAAGCAACAACACATCCAACTCTGGAGTTTAAAAAGGGAAAACAGTCACTATCACACACTTCTCCCAGAAGAACGAAGCTGAAGACACCAGCCTGAAGATGACCGGATGAGAATGCCGTCGAAACGTTGCCAAGTATTCTCAATCTTACACGGACAGACCCCGAATACCAAGACCTACATACCTTTAACCGTGAAATCTACGAAAACACAAATATATATATATATATATATATATATATATATATATATATATATATATATATATAAAATCATC